>PVLA01005084.1:0-156730 GCA_004027455.1 Hydrochoerus hydrochaeris | reverse complement strand
TGGAGTCTCCACCCTCGACTCCATATTGAGCATTACATAAAAACATACACATGTGAACTACACAAATTACAATTATCAGTACAAAACATTCCAAGATCCCCGCGCCCAATTCCCACATGCGGTGTCCTTTTCCTGGGGAAGCGATTGTCACAAGGCGTGGATGGACTAGGACGCGGCATGGACAGAAAAGGGCGCCGCACCATTTAGTAATAAATGTGTCTGTCTTGCTCATTGTGTATTGCTTATCAGTATGAGTATACTTTTTAATGTCGTAACTCACTGTAAATATTGAGTGTAGGGTAGATGTTGAATGAGAACTGATGGAAATTGTGCCAGCTCTACATTTTTTTAAAACCTTTTTTGCTGTTTAGAAAAGTTCAATTTTATTTTAAGGTGAGGCTTCTAATGTGACAAATTTAAAAATGCAGTGCAGAGATTAATTTCCCAGTTATTTCAAGTGTGAAGTAAATCTTTCCCTTGAGCTGTTCCAACATGGAACAGAAAACTTGTGTGTTGGCACGGTGAACCTGAGTGCTTGGTATTTTGCCAGCCCTCTGGATAGCCGGGAGGCTGTTGTTTTGCTGCTGTTTACTTAGGCAAAAGTAAGTTATGTGATGTAGACAGTTAATTTGGGAATGTGTGTTTTGGCTTTTTTGGTGATTATTTTACAGGCTACTTTATATTGGAATTGAACAGCACTCACAGTGACTTCAGACTCACCAGAACAAATCTCCAACACAGGTTATTGCTTCCTTCTCTTTCCACAGACGTTTTCTCATAAATATTAACATTTACAGATGTGCTTTGACGATACTGATAAACAGTGATTTGAAATCTCTTTGATATTCTGTTTTGCTTGTGGAGAAGAAAGTCTGATTTAGTAACATTCGATTAAGGTGAACAATGAAGGAAAGCATATTTGCGATTAATGCTTGCTCCACTGTGCATTAGCTATATAAACTGCAAGAATGACCTGAAATAAAAGATATGCTTTTTTGTGCCTAGATATAGGCAGATGGATCTTTTTCTGTACTAGTGTGTCAGCATTTCCGTTTGAATTTCTAATTTGAATTCTTGCCTTCCAGATTTCTTCCCTGTATCATCTGTAGGATTTATTTTACTGGAATAATTGAAGAATGCCTTTGAAAAGAGTTTTGAATATGATTATATTTGTTTGTTTTTGTTTTTTTGAGACATAGGCTTGCAGTGTAATTCAGGCTTGCCGTGAACTCAGGATGATCCTTCTGCCTCAGCCTCTGAAGTGCTAGTATTACAGGTGTGTGCCACCATGCCCAGCCTGAACTGGCACATATTTTAAATTAGTGTTTATATTGGACTCTGACCGAAAAATATTCTGTTGATTATCTTCCATTCAGTTAAATGTAAGGGGTCTTGTGTACTTGAATTGAGATTCCTTTGCTTATCGTTTTTGTATTTGGGGTTTCTGGACAGTGTCTAACATCATACTCTCTTGAAGAAGTTCCCTTTGTGTCATTATTGGAAGTTGTTTGTGGTTGCAAGTCATATTTGGAGACAGAAAATGTCTTTTGGAAAATACTGGGTGGGTTTTTTATTTTTTTAAATCTTCAAGGTTTGAGCTTGGTTCACAGAAATTTGGTCCATAAATTAAATTTGGAATTTGATTCTCCGAGAACATAATAGTAAGTATCCAGCATTATTTTGTGAGCCACTATAGATACTTTTTTATCATTTGGGTCTCACTATCTTTTTTTTTTTTTTTTAGAGAAAAAAAACAGAAAAAGGGGTAGAAACAATACAGAATTTCAAAAAAAAGAATGAACAGTAAGAAATCACTAGTTGATAAATTACATATTGTCTTCTTAGACATAGTTGTTCAAGTTACAAAATTAAAGCATACAAAGTGGACATCAAACAGTGATGGGCCTCACTATCTTTTTAACAAATGATTAGTCTGAAATTTTAAGCCAAATGAAATACAAAGGAATTTTTGATTTTTCAAAGGGTTGCCTTTAATTTTGTATTTAAAGGGAATGCTGAATTTGTTTTTAGAAATTAAATGTTACAACTGTTGGTAATTTACCACTTTCTGCCTTTTCTTCTCCTTAAATGAAAAATGTGAATTTTTGTGTGCGTATTCAAAAAGCCAAGCGGAGCTTAGGCTTCGTCCTCGTGACCTCCCCAAATGCTTTATGAGATGCAGAAGGATGTAGAAAGTCTCTAAATTCAGATGAAGATAGTGAAGGTCTACTTACACTTATTTTAACTGTTGTATGAGACCGGTCAGGAGAATAGTGGAAGCCAGTGAAGATCAAGGGTCAGGAAATGGCTTCATGTGTTGCCAGTGGGTCCTTGATGATTTGGGTAAAACAAAGCAGAAATAGATTCCAAATGCTTTATGGATTTTCAGATCTTGGTGTAGCATAGTTTATGAGCTGATTTAATAAAGAACTTTCCCCGCATGTCTTTGAAGACTTGCTTTCAGTTTTCTTCACAAAAATGTGAAATATTTGGGGTTCTTTCATATTGTTAAATGAAAAATTGTGTGCATTTGGCTCCTTGAAGCAAGTAGCCTTGAGAGATGGGCTTGCCTAGAAATTGACTACATTTTTGTGGGAGAGGGGGTGAAAAGGGCAGTTTCCTGTGTTGCTGCCAAAAGGTCTGAACACTTTGTAGTAGCTGATGGCTAGAAAACAACTTCTGTGAGGCAAAGCAGCAACTCCAAATGGCTCTGGGTATGTGTGAGAAAATGCTTTTCTCATTCACTTGATTATTAGGCTGCATAGAAAATTTATAAAGTGAATTTTAATCTCAGCCACTCGAATGATGTGATGGCTTGTTTTGGGTAAAAGTCTGGGAAATACATTTGAGTTAACACAAGTGGAAAATGATTTTAAAAAGCCAGCATTTATATCTGCTTTTATTATAAACATGTGCTTTGGTGTAATCTGTTTTCTGCGCCTTAAGAGTGAAGGTAAATCTTGGATGTATTTTATGGGAATGAATTTTGTCTGTTTTTTTTTTTTTTTTGTGTGTGTGTACTGATTAGAAGTGGGTTTTATTTATTTTCTAAGTTCAGCTAGGTAATGTTTATAAGGTCCATGTCTAACTACTGATCATTGCCTTTTATTAGTATCGGTAGTGTGCCAGGTACAAGGCTGATTGGTTGTATAATTTGCATCTCTGGAAAGGGAGTTATTTCCCAGAGGTTGTCACAGAAAATGGCTGGAGCTGGGCTGGAGCGTCCTGTCCATATATCCCTAATTATTTGAAAGTGGTTACTATTCCAGATAATCATTTTGTAGAATAAAAATCTGTTTAAGAATATTCTTGTGGAATGAGTTTAGATATTTGAAAAGACACTTGGCTTGAATTACTTTTAATGTTTTCCTTAGGCTCTTAACTGGAGCTTCCTCCACACCTAAGCATCGGTGTACTTAATCATCTCATGTAATTTTGTGGTCTGAATCAGCAGCCGCCACCATGTATGCATACTCAGTGTTAAATGCTCCACACTTTGTTGGCCTTTAATTTGATGTTTTTCTTCTGCTGAGGATAGCTGTTACCTTTTCATTAAAATGATGGCAGTAGTTAGTTATGGCATAGCCTTTATTTTAGTATTTTATCCTATTCATCCACATCAGTTTTTTCTTCATTGTACATTTACTAGATAGCTTTAGCACATAATCTGGCAGAGTGGTTCTCAGCCCACAGTGTGGTGGGTGGGTGATTCTCTAGGAGAGTTTGGCGGTGGGTGGAGACAGTTTTGATTGCCCTGGCTCAAGGGCAGCTTACTGGTATCCATCCAGTGCAGAGAGGCTAACAACCTACAAGGTGAGGACAGCTCTTCACTGCAAAATGTCAGTACTGCGGGAGTTGAGAAACTCAGCTAGTGACCATAGGCCTTGGGCTGCATCTAATTCCTTCGAAACTCTGACTTTATGAAAATTTTTTTATAACAAAACAACTCAGTGGTAACTGGACTTTTTTCTCTTTCTCCTAGAAATGGAGGTAGCAATATCCATCTGTTTGTTCACCCCTTTCTAGTCTCAATAACATATGTTGACCTCACATTCCTTCTGTTTCCTGTCTTCATCTCCTACCTCCGATTTAGAGGAAGTCACAGCTTCCACTAATATCTGTGATTATCTTAGCCAAAAATTAATTGACAAAGGAAGAAAAGGGATACTGACCAAAGATGAGTTTTACCTAGTATAGTATTGGAATTATATTGAGACCAGAGAATGCAGTTGTGACTGATATGCACAAGTTGTGGAAATCTGTAAAGTGTTCATTAGTATTGTAAACTGAAATATAAGTGGGATGTTTAGAAAATCTTAAAAATAAACCATCCAGTCTAGTATCTATTAACTATCTACTCTGTTAATAGAGGACTTTTTAAATATGTTACTGTCTTTTGAGTTTTGGAGCCTACTTTATGATTTTGATTAAATGCACAAAGTTTAAAACACACCCTGTAGTAGTCTTTTGCACTTGATGCTTTGCAAGTATGGGAAGAGCGTCTCTACCTCATTTCTTTGCTCCCTTCATTGTTGTAGTATGGCTCTAGTTTTATCCTCCTTCATTCTTTACTCATGCTTCCCCCCCACCCCCTTTTGTGTATTTCTGGATGTAGTAGGTATTTCTCAGGATACAGTAAGTTGTACTCATGGGATCACTTCCTTTGTCCCTAACTAGGCTGATGGACAAGCACAGTGATTGACATGTAGAAACCTTTCCTTAAATGTTGAGCGAATAAATGGTGGAGAAGCAGCAAACACCTTAGTAATTTTACAACTGAATAATGGAAAATGGTTTGGTGGATGATTGAAAGTCAGGGTGTAGGCACAGGGCACTAAGTAAGTGAGGTAGGAATTATTACTTTAGCATGCCCATGTTGGTGTGGTTTGTGCTTGTGTACTTTTTTTGATGCTAGAAGTCTGGAAGAGTAAGCTTACAGGCTGTGTCTGTAGATATACAAGAAGTGTTTGCTTTTCACCTAATCTTTCTCCAAATTAAAGTGTCATCTTGTTCTGAAGAGGACCAATTCACGCACTTGAATATGATCCTGCCTATTTCCTGGCATATAGATCTAAATCTAGAGTTCCTGTGTATGTGTGTAATTTATTTATCCCTATAAGGAAGACTAGGGTTTCAGAGTCATGGAAATGAGCTGGACTGTGTCTTGACTCTTTGGGGAGTTAATGCTTCATTAGCCTTAACTTCTCCTGGCTTTTGAATTTCAGAAAGACAGCTCTATTCTGCTCCAGAGTTTGTTCTCTTAGGTGCATCATAGAGTCACCACTGTTGGCCTGAGTAGGAAACAAATACAACTCTATATATGCATTATTTTTGTTGATGACTTACATGAAAACATTTGTTAGAAACTTGTATTCAATCTAGAGATAATTGTGGGAAAAAATTGTTTCATCCAGTGAAAGCACACTGTCAGGGCACTGATGCTTACTGAGTGTGGCCATGCCATTGGACTTGACCCTTGCAAATTGAGCATGTCTGATTGCACAGGTGTTTGCCAGATTGAACAAATTATACTTGGACAGTAAATTGTTGTGCATGACAGAACAGTTACACATCAGCTACTTTGGTGAGAAAATGAAAGTAAATATCACCAAAATTTTCATAAAAGGGGAAAAAAACAGAACCTCTTTTGAGAGTAAATATTCTTCTGTCATTTAATGGCCATGTGCCATGAACTTATTAAAACAGCCTTATACTGGAGCAGGGGAAACCCCCGGCTAGTGTTTTTACTTTTCTTTTGGATAACAGAGTGTATTAAACAGAATGTTAAATTTTCCCTTCTGGAGGATGTCTTTAGTTTGGTTATAGCTGAGACCATAATGAACATCCAGTTCCCTATTTTGAGTCCGAATTTTTTTTCCTTGGGTGCAACCACAGAACGGATATACAGCAGAGTAGAAATATATGTTGATCAGGTAATTTTGTACAATTTGTGGGGATCATTAAGAGTCCTTTTAAGGTTTGTGGGTGTGAACTGAAATTGAGAAAATTCACTCTGGTTATTTGTTCAGCTGTTTGGATGCAAGTCTGAGGTACAGCCAGAGTTAGATATGGCCATAAAACAGCTGCTGTAGGACAGGGGAAAGGAGATGAGGTGTGATGGTGGTTTATGCAGTCCAGGCTGCTTCAGAAGTGGAAGGAAGGCAGTGGCAGTGGAGGGGTTGGGAGGGACACATGCTGCTCACGTTCAAACAGTTGTTGGAGCTGGGGTTCAGGAAGGACTGAGCTAAAAAGACAGAAGATAATCAGAGGTTAGCTGTGTGAAAATGAGATAATGGTTGGTTATGGGCTAGGGCTGGATTTTTCAGGAAAACATTTGAGGGTCATGATCTGCATTTAAAAGAGTGAAATAGAATAAGCAGCATGAGTGTTAGGGCTTCATCTAACCTTTGAAGAACTTTTACATGAATTCAGAAAGAAAGGTATCCCTTTGGTTGAGGAAAGAAAGAAGCGAGTGGAGGAAAGAGGTGCCCCTTTTTCCGGTAGAAGCTGTTGGCTGGCAGTGAGATTTGTGGGGTAGTAGGGCTGGGGGTGGATTTAGCGTGGACTGCCTAAGTTTAGACTTTGGTCTTGATCGCAGTGGATCATACATAGTCTAACTCTTTCCAGTAAAACTGGGGTGTTTACTCTGTATGTGTGAACTTGGTTGGGATGTAAGTATTTCACTTGGGGTCACATTTGGAGAAGTTTGAAAGCTTAGGGTAAGACCATGGGAATGGGTCATTGAGGTGGTGGGAACAGGATCACTGGAGATTTGCTTTTTTTTTTTTTTTTTAATTAAGAACATACAGTTCTCTGCTCATGGCCTTATAGAAAGGATCAGGAATCTGGGTAATAAAAGGTATTTAGATTTGGAATGCATGGTATCTTCCCAAGTTTTGGGATTCAGGCTTTAAGTGTGATAGGTAAGCATAGCTGGGTGGTGGAGAGAGGCAAGGCACAGATACTGGTTGACTTTCTGGCTCAGCATCTTGTCTCTCCAACTTCACTGTCAGATTGAAGGAAGTAGATTGGGAAGGTGCCAGGATGGAGCCATCTCCAAATCCTGTGAATCTGTGAAAGCTAGGCTGTGAGGAAAGTGAACTTCGGTTGTGCTTTGAATCACAGAAGAGTGCTTTCTTCCTTACGGATTCCCCACAAAACACATAATCAGCAATAGGTAATAGAAAAATGAACTAATCTCTAGAGAGCAGTATGGGTAATAAAGCCACTTAAGAGATCAAGTAGACATTATCTTGGGAATTGCAAATAATGCGGCTTAGCTTCTTCGGGGTCTTGTGTTAAAATTAGCATCTAAGGTGACTTTAAAAACACAGACATGTTTGGGCTTTGCTTATATAAATTTTCCTTTTGTTATGAATTCTAAGGTCTTGGTACTGGACCATAGCAGTCAGGTGTTGGAAGGCTGACTTGTGGCCCTGGAAGAGAGAGGGAAGGAAGTAAGGGAGGTTTGGGAGTGGCACCCTGAGTGACTTGGGCAGAGGCTTGGGTTTTTCTACCCCTTTCACCTTTGCAGTTCTCTGTTGGGTCTAGGGGTGGCAGCTTGCTGGAGGTGCAGTTGAGGGTAGAGATTCTTCGCTGTCAGTGTGGATGGAGGGTGGTATATAGGCCTTTGGAGAGCAGGTGTATTCCCTTGGAACTCTTTTGTTTGTTTTCCTTAGAAGTGTTAAAAAGGAATGATTTTTAAGTACTTTCAGGTGCATTACAGGTAATTGGACAACCTTAGATAGAATTAAGGATTTTAATATTCCTTTAAAATGACCGTTTCTGTGCGGGAAAGTAATAATAATAATAATAATAATAGTAATAAAAAGTACATGACTTTATGCCACAAGTTGTCATGCTGCTTGCATTATTTCTTGTAACAGCCAGGTATTTGGTCTCTGTAGCCTCACCTTCATCTCACAGTTTGGGGACTGAGGTATATACGTTTTGTCACCTTCATCTCACTCTCCACTGCACACTGACTGTGTGGTATGCGGAGTGTCTATAGTCTGTTTCCAGAAAGACTCCACATCAGGCTTTGGAAGTATAAATTAGCATCAATCAGAGACAGCCTGTAAGTAGGCATGAAGAATTCATCCCTTTTAGAACTGCCAGGTACTACATAAAGGTGTAGAGCAGCAAGGTTTGGTTTGCCAAGGATGGCCCTGAAGTGTTGGGCATTGTGTTCTACAAAAAGCTTAGCATTGAAAACTTACAGTAGAGGGCTTCCTAAGCCGAGAACCGAGTGTGTTACAGTAGAGGGCTTCCTAAGCCGAGAACTGAGTGTGTCTGTGAGGTTTTCTAGAGTCAGGAAGGGGAGTGTGTTTTGTGAGAGTGCTTTGGGTGGGCTGAGAGATCCAAGCTGCAAGTTGCATTCCAGGCACTGTTCATAGCCGGGGTGAGGGTGGTGGGGTGTTGGTGGTGGGTGGTGTGTGTGTGTGTGATAATGACATCACCCCCACAGGTGCCAAATCATTCTCCTCTTTTTCCAATGTGGTCGGCCCATGGCTAAAACACAGAAAAAGAAAAAAAAAAAACCCAAAAACACATTTTAAGTACTATTGTGAGATTTTGTTGCAAAAGTTAGTTTGAAATCCAGTTTTGGGTATGTACAGAGGTAGAGAGATGACAGCAGTGCTTTTTGAAAACCTCACAGTTGCAGAAATTCCGGTTTGAGGTTACTTGCAGTCAATCACTCCCAAGGGGTTTTTATGAGGAGAGGTGGGGGTGAGGGTAGGGATCTCAGATTCCATTAGAAAAGTAGCTGTGGAAAAACAAGAGTTGGGAGTTTTCCCCCCTAATTGAAGGCTGGACTTGGTGTTTCTGAGAGAACTCTGATTTTTAGCTTATTTTGTAAAGGCAGAGCTGTGATTCAAAATGTCAGGTTTGGATTCAAGAGATGGGGTCCTTTTAATGATTGACAGGTTTATTGATTATGACACAGAAAAGCATAAATAATATAGTCATTATTCACATTATGTTGTTTGTATCATTGTACCCAACATCTGTAACTTGTGGAATGCTTTGGTAAATGTAGGTTTGTGTGCACCTCATGAATCAGCTTCCTGTGTTTGGCATTGATCTTTCTCTTTTCACTGACTGTTGTTTTGTATACACGCCATGCCAGATACTTTTAAATGTGTAATCTTAGAACTGGGAAGCACTTTAAAGCATTATTACATTTTCCCTTCCTTGATTTTATAGATGAAGATATTTAGTAAAGGGAAATTAAATGATGTTCAAAATTACTGTTCCTTTCAGAACTAAAGTTAAAACTGATTTTAGTATACTTTTAACTACAGCATTCTTATTATTTTGCTTTATTTACTGGGGAGAATTTGTGAAATGCTTTAGTCTTTAAGATAAATTAGAGACCATTGACCCAGAGGATTGCCTGTTTAGCTATAACTCTGGGACAAAAAATGAAAAACTAAGCACAACTGTTGTGTTAATTTGGCCCAGTGACTGGGAGACGTTCGAAAACCATTTTATGATATGGTTGGATTGTTGCTGTTTTAGGGTTATTTGGTGTGAACCTGAAAGGGGAAAAGGTTAAAGTGTTTTACATTTAACATTAAGCATATTTAAAGTTTTTCTTTTCTGCCATATTAAAACAGGTAAATTCTTTAAAGTGCTACTCCCCCCAGTGACTTCACCAAATTAATTCTTGTTTCATATACTAAATTTCTTTTACTCCAGAATGTATTTATTTGCCTTACTTTGCTGAATCCCTACAGGAATTTGTAGGCTTATCATTTGGCAATCTGCTCCTCTGCCCTTGCTCACACATAGTCTTATGACATTTATTCTATTGTCTTGGAATTTGACTCCTTTATTGACTTTGCAAGGTTTCCTTCCACCTAAAGGACAGGATGTTGTCATACCATTTCCTTTTTTTCTTTTTTTCTCCCATCCACTTTCTTCTGACCCTATAGTACTAGCGGAGTACCTTGAAGGCTCTAAGTTTGTTGCCATGCTGTAGTGTTAAAAATGTTTTGAGTGCATTTGGGGGGAAATTGGGGAATTTGGTTTTACAAGTTTATAGTCAAGCTGACATTGAGCAAGTCTGCATGATTTGCTTGTTTTGGGCAACAGGTAGATAGATGTCCTTTCAGAGGCAGGCATTGTAACCTCAGACTCACCTTCCTCTCTGTTGGACTTTGAACTAAATCTAGAAGAATCTAAACATGACTGCTGAAGTGACTTTGTTGAGATGTGAGGAATTTCTGAAACATAGGTGATAGAGAATCGTGTTTTTTTTTTCTTGGAAAAATCCCTGCACAGAAAATCTTTAGAATATTACACTCTGCAATCTAGAGACTTACCACTTTATATATTTCTTGGCTTTCATTATTTTGAGAGAAAGAATTAAAGCTGGAATGGGAGGAAATGTACTGTTAGAAATATAAGAAATAGGGAGTAGAGAAGGAAATAATTGCTAGAATCTTATTTGCAGATAGGTAGAAAAGAAAAAGAATAAAAAGAGATGGAGAAATAAGCAGGATAGGTAGCCAGATACTAGGGTGGAGACTAGATCTGAATGTTATTTGGCAATGCTGATTATGCTTTTGGTTCTTTTCCAGAGGTTTTTGAAATAATTAGGATGGGTGGGGGAAATGCCACTACAGATGACAGCTTAAGTGTTGGAAAAATAGGGCGGAAATTGGCCTGAGTGGCTAGACAGAGTAGGAAGAATCAGAATGGAAAAGAATTTCTTTTTCTGTTGCAGTACTTTGCACACTTTATAAGTGCTGTACTTAAGTTTTCTGGTGTTGTACCAAATTGTTGTTCAGTGTGTTGTAAAGTGTTTCCTTTTTGATCAACTTGTACCCTGTGGCAACATCAGGATATAGAAGATGTGACTGATTCCTGAGTTGCACGGAAAAGAGCCCTGTGACTTTATAGACCAGGCATACCTGTGTAATGTGTGTGTACGCACACAGTGTGCTCTTAAGCATGTAGTTGCAAAGTACTTGCGCAAAATATTTGTGTAATGCGATCTAATTTCTCTTGAGTAGTCTTTCTTATGAACTATATTTAGATAATAATGGATGTGTGTGCTCTCCAACTCATCTGGAATTATTTTTCATCTGTTTGACTCTCAAGAAAAAAATTGGAAATTAATTTTATGATCAAAAAGAAACTCTGTCTTCTAAAGATAATTTGTTTATCTTTGGATTGTAGTTTCATTTTTATTTCCTGATCCAGGGCTGGGCCACCTCTCATTTAAGCACTAGGGCTGAATTGTGTCAGCACTGCTACTTAGGGGGTTTACCCTAATCCAGGTGTCCTTGGATCTTGTGCTGGCAGTGAGCAAGGTGGTAGTGGTGACTGTAGGCCCTTGCCACATGTGTGAGTTCTGAGGAGCTCAGTGAGTACCCCATCATTCCATTGCTGAAAAATGTGCATTGGCATTTTTCTTGGAATGCTGTATTTTGCTGGCATGGGAGATGGTGGCTTTTACTTTTTCTTTATGGTGTATTCTGGAACAGAATGGGTATCTGTGAATTCTGTTTCGTAGGATGCCGTTATCCTGCATCCATAGAGATGGTGATAGCCAGAGCTGGTGGAGACATGTTGCAGATTTGGCTTTTAGATAGTAGGATGGCCCAGGTTTCTGGGAAGACAAGCTTGCTTTTTATTTGATGTTATGTTAGTGATACAAAAATTGTATTTGGGGGAATTCTAAAGGATAAAATACTAGTGGATTTCTTGTCTTGTGCTTCAGGTATGGTAGCCACCAGGGGCTGCCTTCCTGGACAGGCATCCCTTACTTCTCTACCAGGTCAGTGTTGCTGTTTTTGCTGTGATTGCAACACCAACCAGAACTCTGGGAGGAGAGAGCCCTCCACTGCCTACTCTGATATGTGTGCTGATGAATGATGGGTAATGCCTGTGACTAAAAAACAGCTGCTGTTCTACACTTTAATTTTATTTTCCTCAGTAGGATTCCGGAAGCTCAACAGTGTGAGGTATACTGGGGAAAGAGGGTCCCAAGAGGAAAGTGTGTCAGGAAAAAGTTCCATGTAGGAAAATACCGAGGAGCAAGTTCATCCAGAAACATATGCTCATCAACTAGTTGACTCAACATGTCAGTGCAGAGGAGAAGTACCAGGAAGAGCTTTCTTGCTAGGAGAACATTTCTGCCATTTCTAAGGATATTTTAAAAAACCGATCTCTCAGTTACTTAGCTCAGTTTAAAATTTCTTAGATTCTCTTAGTCTATGAAATAAAAGAGTTGGCTAAGTTATTTTTTCAGATCTTTTCCAGATCTAAAATGAATGTGATTCAGAATAATTATATATGTCAAAATATATTAATCTGGAACTTATTTCAGAGCCATTTCTAGTTTCTTCCAGCTTTTCTTGGAATTTAGTATCTTTTTGCATAGTGACTCGTTAGGTCATATTTAACCACTAGAAGCAGTCATGCAGGGTGAAGATAGTAAATCTCACACTCCTTACACTGTCTTAATGTGAATCTTAAAGGACGGCATGCAGTTTTGTGCTGTAAATGTGTAAAGTGTTTGTTCCATTAGAATGCTGCTTAATATTGCAATAACTTTGTTAAATCATTAAGGTGAGATTATCTTGGATACTAAAAGACTAAGATTATGATGCCCCAAATCTTTTGAAAATACAGGTGCTTTCTTTTCATAAACTCATTTCTTTTACAAAGGGTATGTTGGTTGCTGTGAACGATACAGAGATGGCTAAGACAGACTTGTTTTGTCAGCTTGGCAGACTAAGTACATGGGTCCCATCATTCAGAACAACATTGAGCTCTGAAAAGCAGGCAGAGCAGTGAGATCCAGAGAAGGGACTATGGCATCGAGCTGGGGGTGGCAAGGAGTCTTTGACAAGATCAGAGCCCAGTAGCTACACTTCACCTGCTGGTGATGATGGCATTTCTGCTCAATGGGCTGCATTTTGAGAAGAGGCCTGGAGACTTGTGGTTTGATTTCTCTCCTTAGTGATAGCTTTAATCCTGGGCAGAATTGAGCAGCAGCTGGAAAGCAGCACCATTTCAAGCAAAGAGTTTGGGGTTTTTCCAGATGGGTGAGTGATGAGATCAGAACTGGAGTGAGGAAGTTGAGTTGGGGAATAATGTTCTGGGAGGATTCCAGTAGGACTGACGAGTACTTTATGAGAAACAGTCACATGGAGAAATATTTACCTATTGTAACTTATTTGCTAATTTTATTTGAATTCGTCTATTGTTTATAAATATGACAGTTTTTTTCCTTTCAACAGAAAAAAGTCATCAAATGCTTTTGGAGCACTGTCTACTACTAAACATATAAATTTCAGATAGGAATGAAAATTGTTGATGAGCTTAGGGTCCTGATTGCCTTTTTTTTCCTCTATCAAATGTATTCAAATATTTGCTTTGTTTTGGCTCTTGGCATTTCTTCTCGAGCCTTTTTAAAAACTTAATTTCTGCCTTTTTTTATTATTCCATGTTTGCAGTGCATAATGATTACTTTCCTCATGGGGCATTGGTTTATATATGTAATGCATCTTAATTCTTTCCACTTCCCCTTCTCCTCCCCTACCTTCCTTCTCCCTCCATGTCATGGTCCCCTTCTCATTTGCAAAGCTGAAGACATTTCTTAAACTACTCTCTTGAATTTGAATTACTTGGTTGATTAAGAGTGAATAAATCCTAATTTCCTCTCCACTGCAGTTCATTGAGCTTCTAGTTTTTTTTTTTTTTGCATGCTGTTTTACGAAGATGTTCTTGTCCCATTTTTGAAAATATTCTGCCTTTAATCCATAGTAACATTATTTGATGTGATAGTCTTGAAAGTCAAAGTAAAGATACCTTGGAAAATTAGAATCTCAGCCTGGCATGGAGGTGCATTCCTGTAATCCTAGCACTTGGAAGACTGAGACAGGAGGATTACTGTGAGTTTGAGGACAGCCTGGGATACAAAGTGAGTTCAAGGCTAGCCTGGCTGCAGAATGAGACCCCCCCCTCCGAAAAAAATAATAGAATCTTATAGCTGGTAAATACAGGACTTGGAATTGAAACTCAGCTCTGCCTTATGGTGAATCACCTTGTACCTCTGAGTTTCAGTTTCTTTATCTGTAAAATGGAGGCTCAGACAGCACATTGCTGAGTGGGCATGGGAAATTAAATGCTTATAATGCTGTCATGGCTTGTTTATTAGCTATCTTTTAAACACAAGCTATAGAAATACAGTGCCTATAAATCTAAAAATTTTAGTTCAGTTGCTGAGCTAATCGTTTGTAATGTTTGAATTTTTTCTTAAAATCTTTCTTTGCAAATTTAGTATTCGAAATTACTTGATTTTTAGAAGACATTAAGCTCTCTTTTACATGTTAGTATGAGTTAAACTTGTTTCCTCAATAGATTCTAATTTTTCCTTACAGATTTTCTATACATATAGTTCTGTTAATTTTTACTGCTTTTCTCCTCTGAAATGCATTAGCCCTGTAGTATTTTAGTAGAAACATTGTTCTCTTTGTTAGGGCTTGAAGAAGTGCCTTTGTCACTCTTTGAGACATTCTGCAGATGCCATTTTGCAGCTCTGAAAAATATGTCCCTGTCCTTGTGCTGTGTGAAATTGTGCATGTATTCTTTGGTATTTTAATGAAGTTGTAGAGAAAAATTGACAGTAGTGCTTGTCATATGATTAAATGAAGAAAGACCATCCTGATCTTAAAGTAGGTACGTGTTCCCTGTGTGGTCTAAAAGCGGATCCCATCTGCCATTTAGATGAGACCACAGATGCTTGACGCTGAAAATTGACTAACCACATAGAAAACTGCTAAAACAATTTATGAGCAGGAACTCTACGCCTTTTGTTGATGGGTATTATGTTTTAAAAATCTCTTAATTTACATGTTCTCAATAGCATTTTAAGTGGCAAGTTGCACTATAATTTGCTAAGTGACTGTAAACCTTGTATTAAGAAGAAGTAGGGGTAAAAGTCTGTTGGGAAATTGCACTGATAAATCCAGGAAATTCCTTTCATTCTTTAAATCCAGTTAAAATCTAACTTAAAACATGTAACAATGTCTGAAAGCATGTGCTTCTTAGAGTCTAGTGATTTCTTATGCATAATGCCAAGCTTAGGAAGCAGTGGTATGAATGTACCTCTCTGTTTTAGGAAAATCTAGACCACTTGGAAAAGTACCAGTTATTAAAACTTTGTTGGGACTTTGTCATCTTATTTTATGCTGCCTCAAATTGCAAAGCAGGAGTAATAAAATAAAGGGGGAGGAAACTGTACGTAAGGGACTTTGGATTTCTTAGTTACAGTAATTACAATGTGTAGTAAGTGCAGAAAACTTGGTGACATAAAAAAATAAGGTAAAATTTCTTGGCATCCACATTTTAAAAATAAGTAAACACCGTTACTATTTTGGTTGTGCATTTCCAGTTTTTAATCTGGATCTGTACACATGGATAAAACATTAACCATTTAAACCTGCTTATTTTTCATTGGCAAAATAAGTTGAATGTGTTCCATTAATTATGAATGTAGGGGAGCTTACTTTTGGGAATTTTAGCGTATAGGGCAGTTGTTCATTAGATGGAATGTTTAAAAGTTCACCATTAGTAGAAAGTGTGTTTGTTTATTGGCCACAGATATGTGTCAGAAAGGGACAGGCTGGTCATTCTGAATGTTTTTCAGGATCATAAAAATGTAGCAAGTCGTTGTTTTTGAAATAAAGATCTTATCAAGTAAGTCCTGACCCTGCCTAAAGAGCCGGCTTAATGCTTTCCAACAAGAACTGATTCTATTGGGACCCAGGTCTTGTCGACTGGGCAGAGGTACACAAAAGTTACAGTGTTTGTATATGTCTGGGCATCAGCCGGGCTAGTTTTGTATGATTCTAAGCCCTATGTCATGCATTCCATCTGTTTCTTTTAAAGACAAATACACAATCAGTACAGAACAGATCCTGTTACAATAAACTTGACGGCAAAAACAAGATTCTTTATATAGATGTTCTTATATAACCAGAGTTCTAAGTGGAGGGAAGTCCCCTAGAGACTGGTGGATACTGGGGTCTTTTCTATAGCAGAGAAAATGTGCCTCAGACCCTCTTACTACCTTGGAGCACAATGAGAGTATTTATATTTGATATACAGAAAATAGAACAGAAAGAACAAATTTCTCTGTCTTGTTAAAATTGTGCTATTTTGCTAATCATTCAGTGTGTATTGGATTGGCAACTTATTTTGCCAGTGGTAGCACCCCCCCCCCCAAGAATGGTTAACCAGAAAACAGTAGGAAGAGATAAGGAGGATTGGGAAGAAGGAGGATATGAGATTGTTTCAAGTTATATCTATACCCAGACTGATTGAATAGAACTATTCAAACTCATCAGACTGGGTTTGACTGGGAAAGGATTACACAGATTGGGTAAAAAGGGAAGTTAGAGTTGATTGTTATGAGGGCTGCATGTCATCCTTTTTAGTTTGGCGTGTATGTGGACACATACAGTTACACACAGGCACACACTTTTAGTCTGGTATGTGTACTTACATATTAATCTGAGACGTGTGCATACACACATGCACCCACACTTTTAGTCTGCTATGTATGTATGCACACACTTTCTGGATGTTTAAGTATAGTATGTAAATGCATAGATCCTTTTAGTGCAGTTATCAGACTGTCATAGTGCCACTTCCATAGCTGTAACACAGTCCCTTCTTTACCTGAGGAAGAGCGTTCAGAGTGCAGTTAAGCTGCTGCTTTGAAAGGCAATGTCTTATCTCATAGGACACAGACTGCAGGTGCTGTTCCTTCTTACTGTTCACTGCCGGTGGTGAGCCCCATAGTTAGGTCTCTCCCAGGGCATACTCTGCCCGGCTGTCCCTCTTGTAGGGTACATTACATTCTGTAGGAGCCAATTGTGTTGTTCATGGGGACAGCAGTTAGGCAGGTGACAGCAGTGATTACTTGGGCCTCAGCTTGTCCCCTGTGATTCCTGAGCAGACATCTTGCCTGTGGGAAGTTTTCTTCTACCTACAACGTTGTGTCTTAGGGCCATCTTGGAAATAGGCTATCTTACTCTGAGCCCATTTTAGTCTGCCTGACAGTCACATTCTTGGCATCTTGTTTAGTCTGCTTGTGAATTTGGTGGAAATTCTGCTGGATTGGTTTGCCATTTACCAGATTGTCCTTTTGCAACCTTGTGACTGCAAGTTTACAAATAAACTCATAAATAAATCTATTGGATTCCTCTCAAACACAGGATTCATTTTGAATATTTTGTGGCTTAAAAATCAGTAACAAACCTGTTAAGTTTGATCATATACACTATTATTTTTAATATTATGGATGCTTGGGGGTAGCACCCCCCCCAAGTAGACCTGGCAAGTGGGCAATCTAGACCTAAAATGAAAATCAGTGTTACTACTCACTGAAACATGAAGATGCCATGTCATTTTGAAGGAGATGGGGTGGTTAGGGTTAAGGGGGTATGAGAAGGAGGAAAGAGGAGCAGAGAACAGAGCACAAAGCTGGATTGGAGCCAGTGGGCACTAAGCCCAGGGGTTACCCTGAGGAGCTTGACTTTCATCTTGTAGGCCCTGTAAGAGCCACTGGACACTTCAAAATTATTAATGCTGCTGTGCTGAACATTGAACCTGGGGTTTAAGCATGGTAGGCAAGTATTCTACCACTGAACAACACCCAGCCCTATTATTTTTTGAAGAAAATGTTTCAGGATAGGGATTCACAGATGAGTAAGAAGACTGAGCTGCTAAAGACATCAGTCAAACTGAAGCTAGAAATTCCAAATGGTAATGTTAGAGATAGACATTGCATATAGAGAAAGGGCAACAGAATGAGCCTAGATGGACAGAAAGGAATGATACCTACACTGAGTCTTATTTTTTAAATGGTAACAGTTACTAATTGATTAGGAGCAATCCATCCATTCATTCCTTCCCTCATTCATTCCTTTTACTATCTAGTATATGCCAGGTACTGTATTAGGCTGTGGAGGATGTGAACATAGGATTGCTGTCTTTGACCCTGATTGTTTCCTTGGAGATGCAGCTAGTCAAACCAGCAATATAGTGGTAAGATAGATGTGCTGGGAACTGGGAATTGTTCTACCAAACTGTGGATAAATACTTTTTCTTACTGAATCATTTTTTAAAATATTTAATGGAATCTTATTATTTATCAAACATTATGGGTATAAAACCATTGTGAATCATCCTCTTGATACTTGTTGAGGAAATATTTGTTGAAAGAATGTATCATTTGTGTAAGAACAGATTTTGGTTTTAATTCAAAAGAGCACTTGTATTATTTGCTATTGGCTGTCCCTTTATGGAAAGGATACTTTGCTTTTTTCAACTGAAACTTCCAGGAAGTATCACTCTCCCAGGATTTCTGTCCAAGCACTTTCCTGAAGCCTGTGGGTGGGTGTATGTTTAGATCCAAGAGAAACAAATTATAACCATGGAATGTGAACTTTTCACAGTATTCTCAAATTAAAGTTTGAAAAATATTTTTATGGCTCCCTTTACAAAGACTAAATCTTTCTGAAGAGAAATAAAGCAAAGATAATATGTTAAGCATATATGCATCTTGATATTGTTTTACCTTTCTAAGCATACTACTACAAAATATTAGTTGAGCATTTTTGGCCATGATTTTAAACCTTACAAACTGGTAGAAATATATATATGTAGGAGCCTTTGGGTTGAGTTGTAAGTTCAAATAATATTGGTTATTGTTGCTTTAAAGAACGTAGATATTTTAGGAGTCAAAGGACAGAAATACTGAAGTACAGTTATGAAGGTAAGCAAAAATAGGGATGCTCAGTAATCATTCTGTTATATAAAACATGAATTAGACATGTTGACAGCCTCTTAGCTTATTAAAACACAGCTGGAAATGAGTGAAGGCTCTGTAGACTATATATAAAGACTGTATAAGTGTGTACTTGCTAAACTACATCCACTAATACTTCTCTCTCTCTCATAGATCAGCATTGTATTTTGTGGAGATGTGGAAGACAGCCATGTAGGTGTGTTACTTGGTGGATGGTGGAGGTAGAAATAAGGGTAGAGGAGGAATGCCGTAGCAGTAAATCAGCATGATTCAGGCTCAAAGCCATTGGTGTTTTCAAAACGTGAACTTGAACCCAGGTTATGCTATATGACCCAAATTTACTTCAATTATTGCTTAAGTTGTAGGGCATTGAATATGTGTCCTAAGCATAGTATACAAACCACAGTTTATAGGATGTATGTACTTTTGTGAACCTTTTCTTCATTGCATTAAACAAAACACCTAATTTCTGCTGTTCATGGACCTCTCTTTGGTTTATTATCACAATTTATTCTGTATGCCATAATTTGTTTCTATGACATTTCTCTTGTTCTCAATCCTTGACTTTAAAGTAGGTTTCTTGTACATAGAATAAAATTGGGTCTTGTTCTTTTACTCAGACAGTTGCTTTCTTTTCACTGTCTAAAGGCTGTTTATATTTAATGTAATTATTAGTATAGTTGGCTGCCACCTTGCTATTTCTATGAAGCTACGACATTATGTATACAAGTTCATGTAGCTTACAAATAAAGCAAGGCACTGAAAATGCCTTGTGTTTTGTGTGTCTCTCACCTGTTCTTTCCTGTTTTTCTTTCTATATTGCATTTCCTATAGATGCTTCTTTTGAAAGAGCAGACCTTTTTTTTTTTTTTTTTTTTTTTTTGGTACCGGGGATCGAACTTATGACCTTGCGTTTGCAAGGCAGGCGCTTATGCTGCTTAGCTAAATCCCTGGCCCTAGATACTTCTTTTGAGATAAGGTCTTGCTCTGTAGTAGAGTGGTCTGGAACTCCCTGTATAGCCAGAGGTTGGAACTCCATATGTAGCCACAGGTGGCCTCAAAATTTATGATCCTCTTCTCTCAGCCTTCCAAGTACTGGGATCATAGGCATGAGCCAGCAAATCCAGCTTCTTCTAGCTCAGTAATCATGAACATTTTAGAGCTTTCAGTGATAGAGACACTGTTGTAGCACACATGCTGTTGGTTTGCCACCACTGCTTTAGGTTAATTGAATGTTTTTCTCTGATTCCATTTTGTTTCCACTCTTGGGTTTTTAGTTATACCTTTTTGTTTCATTGATAATCAATCTAAATTGAACACATTAATTTGCCCCCAAACTTCCTGTTCCTCCTTTGTTAACTATTTCATTGGATGACTTTACTGTTCAATTAATTGCTCTTTATCTTTTTTCCTCTCTCCCTAATTCTCATGTATCTTTAGCCATGTATTTTCTTAACATTCAGAGTCTCTTGAAGGTTTCTACTTTATTCTACTGACATTTCCCTACTTAGATGATACTGTTTACACAAAGATGAGCTCTCAGTAGTTCTGACGTCCACCCTGAAAGCTGAGGATTGAACCCAAGGCCTTCTCATTGAGCTGTATCTCCAGCTCTTTTTTTTTTTTTTTTAAAACTTTTGAGACAGCATCTCTTACTAAGTTGCCTAGGCTAGGGCTTGAATTTGTGATCTTTCTGCCTCAGCCTCCTAGAGTGCTGGGATTACAGGCATGTACCACCAAGCCTGGGTTGCATGGTTCAGTTTCAACTTTGGTAGCCAGAGAAATGCAAGTCCCAACGTTAACAAAGAATTTAAACTTTCACTCTGGTCTTTTGAAAAACAGAAGAGGTTTCATTATAACATGAAAATGTAAAGGAACTTCCTCACTATATTTTCTGTTTCTTCCTCAAAATATAGGGCAGCCTTCAGACTCTCTTTGTTATACCAGCCCTTTCCCACAAATAAATGTCAGTTCTGTTCCAGCTTGAATCTTGCCTGTATTTTTATTTTTTTTTAAAGCAGCTATTCGTTTCTTTTCTACACACTAGGCCTGTTACTCAGTAAGTCAGTCAAAATTGAAATTATAAAGGCTTAATTCTCTTCAGAGTGAGGGACCATGAGCTATGACTACCCATTTGTTAACCTTTATTTTAAGCACTATGTTGCTCTGTAGAGCTTGTAACTCTTGGGGAAGGAAGGCCAGCGGAGAGAGAGGAGAGGTTGCTTGGCAGAGTAAGTGTTCTCTAGGGATTAATGATGCTGACTGTCTTTTCATGCATAATCTGACACTAATATATTCTTACTTGAAGAAATATCTGTCTTTTGCCCAGGTTTTAATTAACATTTTGTTGAAAAATTGCAGGATTTCTGTGTTCAAGGTATTTAGATCCTTGTCAGATACAGTTTGTAAGTATTTTCTTCTATTCTTTCAATTTCCTTTTTTCAACAAAAGATTGTCCTTTCCTTAACAAAAACATTTTTTGATGAAGTCCGGTTGATTCATTTTTTTTCTTTCATGCTTTTGCTTTGGTGTCACTTAAAACTGCATTGCCTAATCCAAAATCTTGAAATTATACCTTTCCTTTTTTTCTATGAGTTTCATACATTTTTGCTCTTACATTTATATCTTTGGTCCATTTCAAGTTATTTTTTGTCTATAATGTGTGATAAAGGTTTAAAAAATTTTTTTTTGGCATGTGGATATCCAGTTATCCCAGTACCATTTGTTGAAAAGACTATGTTTTCCCCTTGAATAGAACTGGTACTCTATTTCTGGACTCTTAGTTCTTTTCTGTCAGTTTGTGTGTGTGTCCATACTGTTTTCATTATTCTCACATTGTAGTAAGTTTTAGCATTAGGAACTGTGAATCTTCTCACTTTATTCTTTTGTTTCAAGGTTGGTTTGGCCATTTAGGATCTGCTGGAATACCATATGAGTTTCAGTATTACTTTATCCACTTCTGCACAACAGAAAAAGCAATTGGGATCTTGATATGTGATCTTAACACTATTAAATATTTGAGCCATCTTAACACTATGAAATATTTGAATTCATGAACACAAGATACCTTTCCAGTGTTAGTCTTTTTAAATGTCTTTCACTAATGTTTTCTAGTTATCAGTATATAAATTGTGTTCTTCTTTGATTAAATTTATTCTTACATATTTTTTTGAAGCTAAATTCAATTACTTTGTTTTAGTTACTGTTTATGGAGAAGTAAAACTGATCTTTTATCTTGCAGCTTTGCTCAACTGATTGTCTTATTTTTGTTGCTTTTGTAGAGTTTTTTTTTTAATAACCAAATTATTTCCTTTGTAAATGGAGATCATTTACTTCTTTCTTTCCTGTTAGTCCCCCCCCCCGCCCCCGTACTGGAGATTGAACACAGGGTGATCACATCCCACATTTCAGTGTATTTTTTATTTTGAGACAAGACCTTGTTAAGTTGCTCATGTGGAACTCAAGCTTGTCATCTTCCTACTTCAGCTTCCCAGGATGCCGGGGTATAGTTGACTCCAGGATTGGTGACTGACCTTTGCAGTTTCATATTTCATGCTTATGAAAGGAAGTTATATGATTTCTTTGAGCATCATTTTATTCAAGTGTAAAATGAATTTAGTGAGACTTGCGGTGTGGAGGCTTTTGGTAAAGTGGAGAGTGGTCACAAAACAAGTAAACCTGTTACTCTTTCTAAAGTACTTTGTTTACTTCAGAACAATAGCAGTGAGGGATTTTGAAAGCTTATTTGAAGCTTAGGCTGAAAAAATTCACTTATCCTCTTGGCTTTAAAATGTTATATTTTTTACATTTTGGCACAAGTTCTAGTGTTCTGGGTTTGTTTTGTAACTTTAGATAATATTCCAATTACGTTATTTGTTGGTAATTGTTTTACTTCCCTCTTTTGTTGTATTATTGTCAGGGAAGTTACAGGATATATCTTCTATATCTGACACTAGTGGTTAACTGCAGTTGTATATTTAAGCCATAAATTTTAAAGTTTGTGGGATAAAGTTTAGGAAGGCTGTTGTTATTTTTTTTGTTTTTTGTTTTGTGTTTTATTTGGTTGTTGAAAAGTGTTTACTGGTTTCTGTCTTGGCTGCAGAAGTAGTATTTGTGTCAGAGTATTTGTTGGTGTTGCTTTAGAATTGTAACTAAAACTATAGCAGCTAAGACATCACAAAAATAAATCAATTGTTTTTCTTGTGTTAGAGTTGTTCATAGTTGAGTACAGAATGTTTGATTTTTTTGTTTGTTATTAATGGTCATACATATCCAGATATCATAAGTATAAATAAAGTTCAAAATAAATCAGTATTCTAAATATGAGTACGGATTATCTCAATTTTTCCATCACTGCTACTCCTTTGATGTTTGAAGGAAAAAGTAAAAGCTGGGAATGGTGGTGTGTGCCTATAATCTCAGGATTCTGGAAGGTGGAGGCAGGAGCTCACAAGTTCTAGTTCAGGCTAGGTGACTTAGACTGTGAGGGTCCTGGGGTCAGTCCTCAGCAATGTACCCCTCGCCCCTATTTGGAGTGAGAAAATTTTGTAGATTCAAATTCCTTTTGTGTGTTGATGATGGATTATAATTTTAAACGTGTACATTTCTATGCTAGGTTCAGTTGGGGGGTTTTCTTAATAAAAACCATAAATAAGTGCTTTTTAGTGATTTTTATGGTTTTTTTTTTTTCAAACTAAAAAAGACATACTGTCAATTTTAGCTTCTTAATAAAGCTACAATTTGGATTAAGAGAAAGCAGTTCTACTAAACAGTTTGTAAGGGAAAATAGCTTTGCTGCTGGCTTTTATAGATTCGTGCTAAGAGGAAGAGCTGCTATTGAGTCAGTTACAACTTCAGTAGAAGATGTCTTGCAGCTGTGCCTGTTTGGGTTTGTTCCAGAGATAGTATTTGTGTGCACTGTCAGAATGTCTTAAAGGCCCACCCTGGAAAGTGTCCAACTCTATAAAAGGAGTTTTGTTTTATAACCTTTCACATGTTCTTATGGGGTTCTGCTGGCGATGGTGGGCTTCATTGTCTTGTCTGTTAAGCTGGCATTTTATTGAGACACAGGCTTCACAATTTAAGACTAGGAATCACAGTTGTAGTTACTATATGTAATAAAATAAATTTAGTGCAAGGGCACACACTATGATGAAAACAAACACCCATCCTCAAACATTACAATTTCAATGAATTAGTTTTTAATTCTTTTCTGCCTCTGTATGATAAGATTGACATTCATTTGATTATATTTTTCTGGGCAATTTAGTGGATAGTGAGTTACAAATCCAGTCAGTATATTAGAAAATTGAAGATTTTACAGGGACTCCCAGAGTTTTACGTTTAAAGTACTAAGAACTTCTTATGTTGAATATTCTTTAACTTTGCCTGCCTTAACTTTGCATGTTTTTATAAATGCTGGAAAAATTATTGTTGAATATTTTCTAGGTTCAGTCTCCTAAACTGTATTTTCTTCAAAACTTCCTCCTTAGTGTTTTTTTACCCACTTCCTTTAGATGATTCAAAGTTATTTAAGAGGGGACAGTGCTCAGAGCCATTTCGATCTTTTCAAGCTTCCTTGAACCTATTTCTTTCTGAGCTTCTGTGTATTTCCCACTACCCCTCCCTCTGATTTCTGGGGTAGGAATACTACTCTTACTGTCCAAGGTTAAGTTCTGTGGCTTTTGATACTCTTTCCTGCATCTCTTCTCAACTACATGCCATTCATTTTCCTTTCTTTCCCCTTTGTGTCTTGAACTTCTGCCCTCTGTGTTTTCCCACCAAAAGCCTCCACCAAATAAAACCTCCCAAGCTTCTCTTGGACATCGTCCCTAAACCCCCAAGTTTTTGGCAGTTACCATTTGTTTCTTTCTCTAGCCTTTTTGCTAGACTTCAGAGATTATGTGTATTTGTTACCCTCCTCTTCAATATTTTTTTCTTTAGTCATTTGCCCCCCACCCCAACTTGCTCCTTGACTTAATAGCAATCTTGTGTTACTTTTTGACCCAGCTAAACTCAGAGATTTTTACTGTATCCTGTAGGTAATGGAGAATAATGCTAACTTCATATTTTTGAAGAATTATTTTGGCAGCCTTGTAAGATCAGATGATGCAGTGAAAGGAATCTGGTTAAGATGATGTTCTGGTGATACAGGGAGGAAGACATGGCTAACACACATGCAGACAGAGATGGTCAGTGGCACTGTGGACAGGACTGAGCTCTTGACATAAGAGTGCCCTGCTCCCCAGTTGTACTTTCTGAGTTTGCTTTGTCTCTGATGATCATTCTTCCTTGGTAGATTCCTTGATCTGACTACCTAGGGATTTATTAAGAGCACTTTTTTTTTTTTTAACTCTTTTGCTGGGAGTTCTCTCCACCCCTGGTAACAGTAGTTGACCAAGTAGTTGCAAATGTTCATGTTGGAACCCAGCCTCTCTCAATTCAGACACACATTTCCTACCAACCTTGTTTTGCTGAATGTCACATGGGCTTTTTGGTCCACATACCATCAAAGTGGAAGCTTCCACTTCCTTTGTCCTTGTTTCCTGGTCTTGTTGGAAGCTCTCCTTTAACTGCCAGGAACCTGGGAATTTTGTTCACTATTACTTCTATAACCTAACAGTTCACACTATTAAATCCTGTCTCTTTGCTCACTAGCCATATCTGGCCTCCATCTCTTCATCTGCATCTTTGTTGACCCTGTCTTTTTCCTAGATCACAGGAGCATCATTCTAACCAGTTTCCTTTCATTGTATCATTGGTTCTCACATGGCTGCCAAAGTAATCCTGAGAAACACAAGCTGATACTATTTTCCATTGCCTACAGGACAGAGTAAAAATATCTGAGTGGAGCATATTCACTGATCATGCATTGTTTGGCTCTTGCTTCCCCTTTCCCATCTCCTCCAGTCCCCACCCTTTGTTCTGGGCAGATGCAGGACTCACTGTTCTGTTTATCTTTAATGGTGCTGTGGCCTTTCTATGCTGTTCCCATGCTGAGGAGTGTATTATGCCCACTTAGAATCTATCCTGTCAGGGCTGTTGTCCCCTCCAAGGTCAGCTCACATGCCACCTTGTGCAGATTTCTCTCCTAGTGTACACAGTTACTGTTAAATTCTTTATGCCCATGGTAGAGCTCTGTTTTGTAATATAATTGTTTACCCAAATACCCTTCTCATTGCTAGAACCATGATTTACACAAGTCTGTATCCATAGCAGTCATCACCAAAGATGAATCTCTTGTAGTATAAATAAATCTTAGCAAACTTAAAATGTACAGAATCAAAATCAAGACTTTATAGGCAAAGGTAATGGTGAGTATCCTGATCTGACATTGGATAGTTCTTGTTTGTTATTTTGGGTGAGTGGGGCTGTAGAATTTTCTTCCATAATGCGGGTTTGGAGAGGGAAATTTCACAAGTGAGCAGAGCTACAGTTTCAGATTATGGTGGGCTAATAAAGCTGCAAAGGATCAGAAATACACTGAGTTCTCAAACAAGTGACAGAACCACAGCAGATTATAGGTATAGGCAGGAGGGGAAGGTGATAAAGCGAAAGGGAGAGAGGGTCTCATGCGGGGTTGTACCTCCTCACGGCTTCCTGGACTTGTAGAAGACCTTATTACATATGCTTAATATTGCCCCAGGTTTTGCTAATAGAAACAATGTTCAGTTTTACAGTTTTTGATGTTAATGCTATGTTGATATGTTTGATATTTACGTGGTTTTGGTAGGGCCTCTTGGAACAATGGTGGCTATTTTAAAGGAAAGGAGAATAAAAAGGGTATAATGAGAGGCAATGAAGAGTGAGGAAACAGTTTTCTCTCCACAAATGGAAGGAAAAAAAATTGATGAATCAGATTAGTAGGAGATTAGTATGTTTGTGATCTTCGTGATAGGTTATTTAATATCCTTTAATCCTTTAGTTGTCATTACTACTAGCAGTAACACCTGCTCATTCAAAGGATGAGAATGAGCCAAAACACTGCAAGCTTGTGATGCTTCCTTTGACCTCTCCAGGAAGTTGACCACTTCCTCTATGCTTTTCCTGTGCCTCTCTGACATGACTGTAGCTCACGTGTTATAATGATCTGTTGATGAGTATGCCTTCCCTTCTGGACTGTGAATTTCTTCAGGCTGGACAGGAACAAACCTTCCCGAGGTCTTCAGACCCTAGACCACTGTCTGATGCAAAGGAAGAACTCAGCAAACGTCTCTTACTCATGTTAAATGAAATTTGTAGGGCTCTCTTGATTTGGGCTAGGCTCCAATGGACCAGTCTAATCCAAATACAGTTGAGTTATGTTATGTTATGTTATGTTATGTTATGTTATGTTATGTTATGTGCCGCATAATCAAAGCAAACTCTGAAATGGATCATTTTCAAAATCAAAACGAAAAAGCCACAAAGACCGGGAAAGTCACAGCAACTAATCAGTTTATCTGAGTTGGCATGTTAGGGAAACCCTCCTGTTTTAGTCCTTTAAGGAGGTAATTTTGAAAGGAGCCTATTTTTTGCTATTTCTGCTTTCCACAGGCCCCCTCACCCCTTTTTGGTATCTTCCTCTGCTTGTCTCATTGAAGCACTCATTCCACAGAACGGGGTGTTGCCTGATCCTAGAATTACCTCCTTCCCAAGCCTTAAGATCTTTAAGCTGAATTTGTTGTAATTCTGCATTTTGATAATTAGCTCACGTAGAATGAAAAAGATAACACCTAAAGTTCTGGGTCATACACTGATCTGATTGTATAATTTTAAGTGATGCTTTTGATTTTTTGCAGTTAATTAAAAAAAAGATTTGTTAAGAACTTCTTCCTAACACTTTTTAGATATTTTTTTAAAAAACAAACTTGCTGATTAAGATTGTCATCCACCACCTCTTTATCCTCACCGACCCATCTCTGCTTCCACTTTTTGTATCCTCTATGAAATACCAAGTTTATATAGTATACTTTTTCCCTCAGTGTCCCATGAACTGTAAGACTTTATAATACTACATTTTAATAAATATAATTCAACACATGAGTCTAAAATTGCTAAGATGTCTGGTAGGAAGGAAATTTCTCAGATGACTCATGGGCAAATTATTCTGGATTTGGAGGCTGAGAGAAGTTAAAACTGTGGTGGTGTGTGGTCAAAAGAGAACTCGCACACTGGGGCCAAGGCATTGGTGGAAAAAAGGTTTTTTGTCCCTTCCTGCTGATGTCATAGGTCATTGATACTGCTATGGTTATAGCTGGGGTGTGGATTGTTAGAAAAGTTTATATACTAATTAAAACTCTTCCATGTTGTGGAGCTATAAGTTGATCTCTTAGATTTTTGGGTCCTCTACATCTTATTTAATTCCCTTTGTTGTTCCCCTACAGTAGGAAGACAGTTTTTTGAAAAACTAAATTTTTTTTATTTTTATTTTTTTATTTTGAAGGTAGTAGAAATACAACAGAACAAGACAGAACAAAGCCAATTGAGACTGCAGAGAATTTGGTACAGAACTTCACAGCAGGTTACCGCGATAACAGTAATAGGTACCATAGTATATCTCATTATCTTCACAATAGTTGTCTAGTCAATTAGGTATAGCAAAATCAAACCAAAAACAGAACATTGTAAAATCAAATGAAAGAGAATAATGAAAGCAGTTAAAGCAATTAATCACAGTGAATCAAAACTGAAAACAACACTTGCTCTCAAAGAGAAAATAGAGGAGACCCCCCCACCATTTGCTATATTTCATACAATCATCCTGCCCAAGAGATGCTCAGACCTTTGTCTCCAGTTGCTAAGGGGGGAGGGGGGATGTTGGATTCCAAGCCTGCCCACTGGTAGGCTCACAGGAAATACTACTGGGCCTGCTCCTGACTGATGCCTGAGGAAGGCACTCACCAAGAGGGCAGGCGAATGGCTTCTTTGTTCAGCCTCCTGGGTTCCAGCATGGCCATGGCGGGATCTATGGGGCTGCTCTCTGATTCTCCTCCTGGCTGATGCCCCAGGAAGGCGCTCACCAAGAGGGCGGGCGAACGGCTTCTTTGTGCAGCTTCCTGGGTTCCAGCATGGCTGTGGTGGGATCTTGGGGCCACTCTCTGGAAGACAGTTTTAAAAGTCAAGAAACTATGATCCTAAATTTAAGGTGAAATTTCACATGTAAATTCATGTAATAAATAAAGGAAAAATATTCTCCACCTGAGTAGCCAGTTCCCTTATTTTAAAAATAATGTTTTGAGGATACACCTTCTAATTCCCAGTTTTATAGTGGTACCATATGCAAACTGTATTTTTGTCTTCTTGAGATGATGTAATAAATATAAATTCATAAGAACAATTTTTTATATTGACCTTTGTCCTTTGTTTCCACCTGTATATTTTGCCCCCTTGAATTTGTTTAAAATTGTATCAGAAATGAATACATGACTCTGGACTTGATTTTTGTACTTCTCTGCTAATAATCCACTGGATTATAGAAGTTATTTATCTTCTCTGGCTTAGTTTACTTACTTGGAAAACAACAGTATTAAGATAGAGATAATAAAGCTGGAAGTTCATTGGCTTTGAAGTAGATCTAATTCGTGTATATTTTGATGCTGCTATTGACTGGATATGTGAGTTTGGGAACCCAGTTTCTCTGGGTTCTGTTTTCAAATCATAGTGTGACAAGGCTTACTTTCTTAATTTTCTTAAGCTGTTTGAACAATAAGATCCCTTATAAGTAGGATCTTTTATTTTGAAGCCCAAAATCGCTGAGCAGGGCATTGGTTCCATAACTAACAATGCTCAGGCTGCCACCCCAAAATACCATATGCTGGGTGGCTTAGTCAACAGAAGTTTATTTTCTCGCAATTCTGTAGGCTGGAAATCTGAGATAGAGCTGTCAGTGTGGTGGTTCCTGGCGTTGCTGGTGTGCAAAAGGCTGTTTCTCTTGGTGATGGAGGAGGTGGTGATGGTGTGAGCGAGCTTGCACAAGCACTCAGCTTCCTGTGCCCTCTAGGGTCCCCGGGTCCACCACTTTTGTGACCTCACCTAAACATACTTATGTCTCTTAAAGCCTCCATCTCCACACACTCACATGTTGGGAGTTAGTGCAGCACAGGAAGTGTAGAGGAACATAGATCAGTCCATGCAGCAGGAGAGAAGAAACCGGAGAGAGGCACAGGAATGCTGAGGAGAAGCCTGCATGGAGCTTGTGGTTTCCCAGGTCTGCCTCACTGGAGCCAGTTCTATGGGTCAGTGGCTCTCAGACTTGTGGATCCCCTAGGGCAGTGCATTTAAAAGAAATGTTTGGAGCCAGTATTTTCTCAAGTATTTGCCATTGTGCTATCAATATTCATTAAAAATACATTTACCAAAAAAAAACCATACTCTATAAAAAGTGAGAACTTAATTGGATGACATTCCGAAATGAATAAAATTGCTGTTCTAAAAATTTTTACCAGGTTGCCATTTTATGAATTGGTGAAAATTGTGATGGATGATAAAGCGTACTTTCGTTATATGGAATTATTTTTTAGCTGGCCCGCCCAGTCAGTAACCTCAGCATTTGGGAAGCTGAGATAGGAGGATTGCAGTGAGTTTGAGGCCAGCCTGGGCTCCATAGGGAGTCCAAGATTGGCCTGGGCTGTGTAACAAGACCCTGTTTCAGAAACAAAACAAAACAAAACAAAACAAAACAAAACAAAACAAAACAAATTTGCTTTGTGGTTAAAAAAGGACCTTCTCCTTCTCCTTCTTCTCCTCTTCCCTCTCCTCCCTCCCTCCCTTGCTCCCTTTCTTCTGGCAGCTGGCAGCCTTAGGTGAATAGGAGCAGGTAATTATGCATTCACTCAGTGCTCAATCACGAGCATTTTGGTAGCAGGGTGAACTTATAAAAACGTATCAAAGTGTACAAAAATGTATGGGGTTGTCTCAGCCCTGAATTAATATAAATATGTGCACTGGAAAAGAACTCCAGAATTTAAATGGTGGCAATGTAGTGGGTATGACTGTGCAAATTTAATTAATAGTAGTTGTTTATTGATCATTTTGACTTTAGAATGACACATTTTAGAAATGACAGATTTTCCTTTAGTGACCTTACATTTACTCTGCTCCCCTAAGTACTTGTAGTTATAGGAAAGATGAATATAGGATTATCTTATTTTCAGTCATTTCCTAGTTTAGAATTGACAATAGAAAGCAGGAGTTTATCTGCTTATATCTATATCATGGTATGTATACAATCTTAGGCCGAAAGAAGGGAATTTTTATATATGATTAGTAAATGAAAAGGCATTCTTGTTACAAATGAGTCAAGATAGGCATAGTTCATTTTTATATATTGGAAATTAGGTTTAGATTTATGTATTTGTTTATATCTGAAAATTAGTACAGTTTGCAGTCACCCTAGCTAAAGATGATTTGAATGTGTATTAAATAACACACTTTTGGTGTCCATAGGGCAGATTAAAATGATAAAAATGAAAACAAAGTTGAAGAATGGAGACCTGAAGCAAAGCAAAATTATTACCACAAAAATGCAGGGAAAAACCAAACACAACTCAGTAACAGCAGAATTATGAAAATTATAATTACATCATTACGGTTTTATGTAGGATTCTTCATTAGAGGATAGACTCGGCAGTAGGAAACTGAGTTGTTTCTTTGGCCTGTGTGAATTTCTAGCTGAGGAATGGCATGGCTTAGAACCAAACCGGGCTTTTCTCCTGAGCCTGCCCTTCTCCAGCAGGGTCTGACTTGGGTGGGGCCTGCTTTTCTCATTCAGCTTTTGGGCGCCAGATTTCCATCTGCTTTTCAGTCTCTCAATGACAGGGAACAGCGGACAGCAAGTTCATGTGCTCGAGAGCGGTGTATGTATTCCAAGGGGGCAATTTTAAAGACATTTCTGTTGTGCCTTTGGGTTTTGCGGTGTATGTTTGTTTTTGCTTGTGAAGGAAGTTTACTGTTGAGTGTGATTAAATAACTATGGGACTGAAAATTTGGAAACTATTAATGCATAGAGTAGATGAGTTCTGGGTAATGTACTGTTTGGTTCCAAGGGAATATAGTATGTTCTATTTGAGCCAATCTTACAGGGCAAATCCATTTTTTAGTGACCAGAGTTTAGTTTTAGGTCACCTGTATTTTCCTAGGCAAGTATTGAATTGCAGCATGCTGTTGTCAACATAATAGTCTTTTCAGGTGTGACCTATGAAGGTAATGAAATTAGTGTTTATTTTACATACTTGTCCTATTGTTTCACAATTGGTTTTACTCAGTGTTATGGTGCGATAAACTACATGAAAGGTAATTATTTCCAAAAGTACTGTGAAACCTTTGTAAAATTAGTATGCAGTTATTCTTTATTTTAGCATGTTTAAAGATAACAAATTTCAATTTAACTCTAAGCACTGTTTAAGGATAAGTATCAGTATCTTTTATTATTGAATATTTAATCTGTTTTCGCAGTATAGAAATATGAAACTTGCCATGTCACTGAGATTCTGATATCTAGACCTCAGGAAAAAATTGTGTTGCTTTTTCTTTATATAATCTACCTGCCTTACCAATCTTTCTTCAAAAAAAAACCCCCAACCCCCCAAACCTTTGTTTCAGTGCTAATTCCTAACAAAATGAAAAGCAGTAGCCCTGTACTTAGCAGATGATTTTTGCAGTTTCTTCATATTTAGTTGACACTGTGGGGAATACCACTGAAGGCATTATGCTTTTCTGGGTTGGGGGGTTTTCCTTGGGGAGATTGTTTTCCCTTTTTGACCCTATAGAGAATTATCTCTTCAAATTATTGGCAACTTGGGTGTGAGAGTTGAGTGAATAATAGCTGTTGAGATGATGCTGATCACTGGGACAGCCAGTCACTCATCTGCCCTAGCTTTTAAAAATATAATTATTAACACACATTAATTGGACAAAATAATGGGTTTCTTGTGACGTTTTCATATATACATACCTTCCCCTCCCCCCATCTTTTTTTTTTTTTTGTAGTGCTATACAGGTTATGATACATTGATGACTTGTTTAATATTATAGCAGGATCACAAAGTTAATTCAGAACTTAATTTCAATATTACTTTTGCTAGAATTTTTTGGTGGACTCTGAGGGTTAAATGCCTGGCATATCTTCTAGTAGGATCTTCTATCAGATCACTTGCACAGATGTTGTACTTCAAGGGTTTTACTGGGATCCATTTAAATAATACATTTAACTGAAGTAAAAATTATCATAGCCAGAACCACTTAACCGAGTTATTTGAAGCTCTTAATTAAGTAGTGTACTTTTGAACTAAACTAAGGTGCTTCAGTAGTATAGTTTGTTTTTTTTTTAAAGGGAAAAGTGTTGATAGCATTCCACATGATGCATCCATAATTCCATTGTAGTTGCAGTTTTCTGAGCTAGGGAAAGTTGCTGTGATGGCTCCAGCTTGGAAGGTCTGTAATTTTACCTCTTTATGGTACCTTTTGCTGACTCCTGGGCTCATGCCAACTTCTGGATGTGTTTACCATTTCATAGTGTTTATTTTTTTTTTTAGAACATCTACTCTGCATTGGCATAACTCTGAAAATTTTATAATTACTTAACAAAAAAGCTAATGACCAAAATTTTGAAACTGAGACTTTTTTGGGTCAAGGTTTAGGCATTTATGTCAGTTCACTACAGTGCTTGGAAGCTTATGAAGAAGAGGATTTGAAAGTATGAGATTAATTGAGGCTTCAGCTTGGTGGACTTGTCATAGTTTGGGGAGTTGATTAGCTTTGACAAGCTTTTGTCTTATGACCTATTAAAATGCAGTGTCTGCAGCCTGTGCATTTATCCTGTGCAGTTAACCTTGATGGATTTGTTAGCTTATTTGAGAAGAGCCTCCTGAGCCATTGTTGTTATTTTGTAATTACAGAGCCTAGAGTTTATCTATACAGAAATGGTAGTAGATTAGTTTCAGATTACCACTAAAATGCATTTTATGATGGGGCTGGATGGGGAGTTTAAGCATAGAGTAACTGGGATGAACTCAGAAAGAAGACACTCCCAAATATGTGTTACAGTCAAGAGAAACCGTTGGTGTTTGAACCTGTTTGAACCTGGCTTTCATGTCACTGGAAGAAACTGCTCACTAGAGTATTTTTCTTTTCAGTGCACATTCTATGGTGATGGCCTAAATAAATGCTCCGCAAATACTGGAAATACCACAAAAGCTATCTATTGAGAATGCATGACATTGCACCAATGCATGACATTGACTAGGAACATATAGTTACACATCTCACACAATTTCACCCTTTTTGTGGGAGCAGAGTAGCAGATGGAGCAGGGAAGAGGTGTGGACAGGAAACATAATGACATCCTTGTGTTTGTCCGGGTAATAGTTTCCTATAAATAAAGTAGATGCTGTTGAAAGAGAACAGAGGTGTTTGTGTGTGACTAACTTGCACACTTGATAAGTATCTTCCCATTCCATTTTGTCCTCCCTTTTAAAGAATGTCCTCAACTTTCAGAGAACTCTTCTTTCCCAGTGTCTTGCTCCGGCCCCTCCAGCAGAGAACAGGAATAAACTTTTTAGCTTATCTACAAATGCACTACTATTTTTGTTAGAGAAAGACACCTTCTAGTTTCAACTCCATACTGAGGTCAGAAGGATAAAATAATGAGCAAGGAGCTCTGTGTTTTTTCAATTGAACAACTGATAATGCTTCTTAAAAATTATGCTACTTAGAAGCTTAAGTGTTGAGGTTACACTGCTTAAGAGAGCAACCTTAATGGAGTCAGGATGGGTTTATGAAGGGTGCTGAATTGTACACTAGCAGAAATCAGTTTTTTGGAGTGATAGAGACAATCTTAAGTTTCATGTGCCAGGAAATAATTTATGTGAAGCCATCTAATGCTAATGCTATTACTGAGCTAGAAGAGAATGGCAGGTCCCCATGCTCTTACTGTTCATATGGCTAGAGCTGTGTGACAAGGCAAAGTGGCATGGCTTGTGGTAGTCACTTCGGGATTTGAATTGTCTCCAAGGAAGCAGGCCAACCAATTGGTTTCACTTATTGTGCAAATATTGTTCTCCTAGTAAAGTATTTCAGCACTTCAGTTCATGAAAACTTCAGTTCAGTGTAACTTGTGTCTCCTGTGTCTGCATCTCTGTGCCACCCACCACTCACATAGGCACCACTGACCTCTGTTCTTCCATACTTTCTTATGTGTGCAGGTTCATTGACGTATAGCATCTCCATCACACTTCACTGTCAGCCCGAAAGGGAGCATATTACATATCCTGCATATATTTGTATTTAACAGTGTACCTTGCTACAAGCTTCATAACTGGGGTAGAATCTGTGAATTTTTCATCATAGCTGCATAATATTCTGTTGTATGAATGTGACATCATGTCCCCCATTGATGGATGCTGTTCCTTGGCTGTTAAAATGTTGTAGTGAATCACTGTGTACATAATTACTTTATGTATCCATTTCCACAAGTAGATTATTACAGTAGGGAAAAGTATATATATATTTGGAATTTTGCTAGCTCCGGGTACACTGACTGTGGAGGAGTCTGTACTGGTTTGCTTTACAGTGATCGTGTAAGGGTGTCTTCCCCACTATCCTTACTCAGTGATTACATTTATAAACTTTGGCTGCCTCTACTCTAAATTTTTAACTTCATTTCTTGTACGAGGAGTGCAGTGACCTTCTTTTCATTTGTGTCTATGCCCCTTGGATTTGTTTCTCTTAACTGTTGAATATCCTATAGCCCCCCCCCATTCAGGTGATTTAAATCAGCTTTGCTAATTAAAGAATGAAATTTGTTTTATAGTTTTTATATTGAGTCAGTTTATAACCAGGATATTTTATTTGATTTTTATTCAAGTTATTTGAGTTTAACCAGATAACAAATTTGTCTGTCTCTTCCAAATATAGCTGAGCATGAGAATTAGTACTCTTCAAAAGTGATTGCTTGAAGAGTTGCAGTGGTAGTTTTTCTTAAACTGTGGCTGCTTTTTAAATTAATAATAATTTCTGACTCTAAATTAGTAAAATTTATAAGTCAGTGACAATTGCTAATCTTGCTACCTGTTTCCTTCACTAGCCTGAGAACAGGATTCCTTTTTCATTTGTATTACTGATATCTGGTGTATATATTCTGAAATGTTCCGTAAATATTTGTTTTGAAGTAAGAGGGTAAGATACTCATTAGACCCACAATCCTGAAAGTTAGGAAGTTTATGAGGGGAAACTTAAATACATGTTGCCAATGACTATAAAGCCCAAATGCTAGATAGAATTTATTGATTTTACCTTTTTCAACAGTTAAGTAACTGGCCTCTTACTAGGTCTGGTTACACAACAATGAGGTCATTTTGGGATTGGTGACAGTGCCAACCATAGTCTTTGGAGCTGGGGAGCATGGGTTTGAATCCTGCTCTCCCAAATATTGGTTGGATGGCTTTGTGCAAACTCTTTTACCTTCTTCATGTGTAACCTGGGAATAATTTCAGCTTCTACTTCAAAGGATTGTGAAGATTAAAGGAATCGGTTCTGACAGAGTTTCTAAAGAACTCAAAAAATAACTGATGTTATCTCTGTTGTTTCTGTTGTATTATTAGTTTTGGTGAACAAACAGATGCAGTCCTCCCTCTCATTTTTTTTCTCACAAAATTCGTTTGATAAGTGTCCTACCACTTAGTTGTTATGTGCCAACCACTTCATGTGTAGCATCTAATTTAATCCGTGGAGTCACCCAATGGCTACATATCGCTGTATATCCTTGACTTTCAGATGAAGAAGCTGAAACAGTACTGCTGAAAAGTTGCTCATAGTTGTGTCATGGCTAATAAGAAGCAGAGGAAGAGTTCTAATCCTGTTCTATTTGGTTCCCAGACTTAATCTTCAAGCTACCATTCTGTTTTACCTGAGTATTGGATAGTGGGTAGGTTCTTCTCACAGAAAGGAGCTTCAGCTCTGGGTATTACATAGAATTGGGACAACACTCAAGGATTTGAAGGGATTTGAGCAAATATAGTTCATCAGTATTTTTGACCATGCAGCTCAGTGTGTATAACTGACTGGTGAAGAATCAGCAGGGTTCTGCCAGCAGGGTTGGGATTTCTCTAGCACCTCCGTTAGTTTATGCAGTATCCAGTGTTACAAGGGTTATGTGCATTATGATTACGGGAATAATGATGTCCAGTAATTGGATCTTTAATGATTTATCTACAGCCTTTGGTTATGTAGCTCTTACTGTAGGAAAGGGAATCTTTATTTCTAGGATGGTTCTAGTTGCTTGAGGAGAGAGCTTTGCCTGGCACAGATTTCTCTTGACCTAATTCCATAGTGAGGTCAATAGCCCCTCCTCCCAGCAAATAAGGTTATCAGTATTTATCTTGATCTTGATTGCAATTGGACATTATTGACAATTATGCCCTAATTTGCGTGTACCCCCTCAGAAATATACAAAGAAAGGGAATCTTATATTTTATTTTTTTGCTTCATATTTAAAGTACTTAGATTAAATACTTTATGGCTTATCTTACTGATGTCTCAAGTGTTAGGGTTAAAAAATATAGCATTTGGAAAAAACTGAAAAAATTGGTGGTTATAACTCAGGTACAAAAGCCATAAAACTCAGGGGGAAGTAGTAATTCACCGAGGAGTATATGTGCTTCAATTTCTTAAGATGTATTTTCTAATACTTCGTGCAGAATATGTAGAAGCTATTAAGATGCTCTTGGCTGCAAGTAACTGAAACCTTTGGCTCAACTATTTCACCTGTAGCAGCTATATTATCTCACATCATGGAGGTTCAGATTTAGGGCCTGACTATGTGCAGTGTGACCAGAGATGTCTTCCTCTCTGTCACCCTTGTCATTACTCCCTGTTGTGTGCCACTACATCTTCTGGCTGCACCCTTGAATCTGTCGGTGAACGCAAGATGATCATGCATTTCTGGTTCTGTAAGCAATTTTCAGTTTTTATTGCCCTGTTTAGAGGGACAAATCTTTTCCTGGAAGCTAATAGACTTTGCTTGTTTTAGCAAGGGGAGGGAGTCTGTGATTGCTGTAGACCGGTAGAACCTATGCTGTGGTCCATCCTGGAGCCAGCCTCTGCTGCACAAATGTGAAAGGGGCAGGATTGCTAAGCAAAACTGGATTCTGTTGAAAAGGAGAAATGGTAGAGGAAATGCATGATTTGAATGAAACCTGATCCTCCCTAGACTTAAACTAGCAAAGGGTTGCCATTCATGTGTTTTGCATATATGGGCTTAATTTAAGCCAGATATTAGTTTATATCTTCATAGAAATAGTCTTTCTTATAGGTCCTTTGTTTCTCTTTAAGAATCAGTAAATATAGTATGGTGTATTATGATTAAGGTGAGCAACACTAGATTATTTTAAAAGTATATGTATTATCATATATTATAAACTGACAGTTTCTTTGGAATGTATTTGTACCTACTTGAATAGAGAGTATAAGTTTTCTAGACCTTCTGATACTTAAGAAAAATAAACTTACAAGGGAAAGGACTAGTTACTGGCAGTAACTTTTTGGTACTCACGCATGGTGAGCACACACTCCATCATTAATCTTAGCCCTAACCCATGCAGTCTATTCATCTGCCTGTTGTGTTATTCTTTCTCTCTTCAGCCAGTATTTTTTCCCATTCCAATGTCTCCACCTTGTAAATGTTGGATAAATTTGGGAAGAATCACTGTAGTATTTCCCAAGTGGACATGTAGTTGCTGAGTCATTTCTACATTTGGGTTGTTACGTTTGTTTTTCTCATGTTTGATACTTTAATGGAAGATAGTGAGGTATTAAAAGACTCTTTCCTTAGACTATAGGCTTTGGGGAGGTGAACAAAAGAAGTGTTTATAGCTATCAGCAAGATGTTTTGTATGTCCTCTTCCTGTCACAACAGTAGCAGAACAAAACTAGTTTTGTCAGATCTAGAGAATGGCTAAGTTAGAACTGTCTGCACATTGCTAATATTCTTTTAACTTGATGGTTGTTTGTTGCAGAATTTTATCTCAGAATTTGAACAAAAACTTGCCTTTACCCATTCACAATTTTTGAAGTGGAGAAATACTTTTCTGTTCTGTAAATCTTATGCCTTAAAATTATACATTTGATTCTACTGGGAGAGATCAGATGCCTCACATTGCTCATGATCTCAGCAGAGGACAGGAGAATCTGAGCTTGCAGTCATGCCTGCCCTGTTCTGTGCTCAGGTTTGTGTTAACCAGAGGGCTTCACAGTAGCCCAGGTTCTCACAAGGTTTTCTGGAAACATCCAGTCCTAATAGTTAGCATAAACTGCTTACTTGAAGATCTTTGTGAGCATTACTGTTGTGTATTTGCCTGTTTTGTTTTGCTTGCTGTAGTATTCCATGTAAGGGCCACTGGTTTAAGCAGTAGCACAATGTTATATGATGAGTGGTTTAGGCTGGAGATACAGTACCTTGGAATGTACTATTTTTTTAATATTAGAAAGTAAAGAATAATAATTTTAAATAATGCAGGTTCTTACCTAAGCAGTACTGATTTTCTGTTGATGATGGTTTTCTGCTTGGTTGCATGTTAAATGATGCATGCTTTTTCTCATGGAGCTGTGACATTATGGACACTTTTATAAACCCAGACATAGCATGCCAACACAGTAATTATGTCAAAGCCACATGCTTGTCTAATCGGCTGGCTGTTCACAGCAGTGTTCCTTTTGGTTGATGTTAAGTAGAAAGGTCTCAGTATGTTACATAACTATACTAATGATGGATCTTGGGTAATTGTGATTAAAGATTAGTACATTAAGCATTACTATAGTTTTGGAAGCCTTAGTTCTGGTTTTGACTTTGCCTATCTAACTTTGTTATCTTAGGCAAATCTCCTAGTCTTCCTACACTGTGTCCTTGCTGATAAAATAAAATGAGAATATTAGACTAGATAATTTAATAATAGTCATTCAGTAAATAATTATTGAGCACCTTTTATGTGCCAGTTCAGATGCTGGGCACATTAGCAGTAAAAAAATGAAAGATCTCAGCTCTCCTGGGGTTTCATTTTAGTGAGAATGCTTGCTTCCACTGTAGGAATGTCTCACTGTATGTGAGAAGTAGTCTGGGGATTGATAAAAGCTGATTTGGGGTTCAAAGTATTTTATAAGCAATGAAATATAAAGTTTCCACTGTTATGTTACGTTTTAATCATGATCCCCAGACTGTCTTTCACATTTCTTACCATTTTCCTGGGTGGTGCAGTTTAGCAGCATATCCATGTCCGAGATACCAAGAGTTCTAAGTGTAATAATTACAGAGAATGGATGTGCTTCAGTCATATTTTGGTGGTAAACCATTTTATCAATAAAGAACATAGTGTTTGGTTCTTAGAACTTTTTAAGAATATGCTTATTTACATACATATCTTTCCATTTATTGCTGAGTATTCATAATTCAGTTAGTCACTTCCATTGTTTTCTATCTTAAAACTTCCATTTGGGTGACAACTCCAATCAGCCCTGAGATTCTCAAAACTTAAGTGTGTTGTGCACACAGAAAAAACTAGTGAGGACCGCTTTGTGAAGTTCAGCTGTATGGTTTATCTGTGCTCCTTAGCTTAGTATTAGTATTTTGTCTTCAATTTCTGTACATCAGCTTAGTTGTAATTAAATGCCCACTTAATAACTTTAAAATATAGTTTTTTTTCTGTGATAATCCACTTGCACATTTCTTATTTTAAGGGAAAACAGGACTATTTATTATTAAACCACAGGGTAGGTTACTGCTGGCCTATAGTTATTTTCACAATTGGCATTAATCTCCTGTGAAGATCAGACCAAGGGCTCTGCGATTCCTTGAATCATTCATGCACATGGAATTGGGATACATTTTGAACATGGAATTAGGATACATTTTGAAGTTTGTGTGAGGGGATATGTACACATCTGTGTGATAATCCCATTTAGTGGTTGTGGGCAAGTCACTTACATTCCATTTTTTATTTATGAAGTGAAGATAACACCTTGTAGATGTTTTGAGGAATAGAAATTATATATGTAATATCTAGTGCAGAGAGCTATGAGTAGTTATTCTGATGGTTAAAATGTAATGTAATATGGAAACACTGTATTTTATTGCTTATAAAATATTTTGAAAACCAAATCAGCTTTTGTTTATTGGTCCCCAGACTGTTTCTCACAACCAAAGCCATTAGAGAGCTGCCTTGTTATGTTCATTAACTTAGACAAATTTGGATCATTTTTGTTTTAATTTTACTAGGATATTTATTCAGCTCTCAACATGATTACAGAATGTATACTAAAAATCAATTTTGGTCATTTCATGATTAATGTAACTATTCTCCACTTAAATGGCAAAACAACATGTTAAAGAAGTAAAGCTTTTCTTTGTCGTATAGAGCCCATTTACATGTCCTGTTGGAATGCATGATTTTGAATTTTAAATGCCTAGGAGTGGAAAGTAACATGGAACATATGGGTATGATGGGTGCCTGATCCCTCTTCTGTAGCATTCCCTCATGCTTGTACCTGTTCCTGATCTTCCCATCTCTCTCTCTATTGCTTCTGGCCCTTACCCTTCTCCTTTCCCTGTTCCCTTGAATGTTGGCAGTGATGAGGACTCTTTTCGGGATCCGCTGGGATGAACCAACATTATTTCTCCATATGTGCGGCTGTCCACTCATACTCCCATAATTCTCCTGTGATTTCTTGAATGTACCTCCAACCTCCTCAAAACTTGGGTGTCTGGTTGTTTACTAGACCTCTCCACAGACTTCACAATTGCAGTGAATTCAAAATCAAAGTTTAATGTTTCAGCCAGGCCCACTTTTTCTGGTGTGCCCTTTTTCTGTGGATAGTTCTACTGTTCCTCTAGTCTCTCATGACTTGGGACCCCAAACCCTTTTGCACTCTTTTTCTTTCTATATGCAGCCTAGATCCCCAAGTCATATTCAGCCTGCCTTTTCACCATGAGATTCATTTCTTATCCTTTACCCCACTGCTTCATCCATAGTACAGAATCATGTCTGGATTGCTGATTGCAGTGATCTGCTAGATGTCTTTCCATTTCAGTCTTTTCTCTCACCCTGTACTTTATACCCAATTCTGGCTGTCTGAAATGAGAATTTTAATTATACTACCACTCTCTGTAAAGTGCTTGGGTGATGTCTCATTGCCTTTGGAATAACTTCTAGAATCCCCAGACTTCAAGATTTGTCCATGTTGGGTGCACGTGTCAGTGCTTCACGCCTTTCTTTGACTGAATAGTATTCTACTGCTTTACATACCACATTTTATCCATTTACCAGGTGGTAGACATTTTTTGATTATTATGAATCATGCTGTTTAATATGAAGACAGATGTTTTCCTTTGTGGACTTTCTGGGTTTTACAACAAATTTTTGTTTTACTTTTTGAAAACTACCAAACCTTTCTATCATAGTCACACCATTTTATGTTACTACTAGCAATTAATGAATTCCAAGTTTCCCACATTCTCACACTTATTTGTTGCTGGCTTTTTGAGAATGTGAAGTAGTGTTGTATAGTGACTTTGTTTGCACTTTCCTCCTGACTATTGATGGTGAGGATCTTTTGATGTACTTATTGGCCATTCATATGTCTGTTTGGAAAAATGTCTATTTAAATTTTTGCCCATTTTAAAAGTTGATCAGTGTCTTTTTGTTGTTGAGCTATAAGAATTCTTTGTATATTCTGGATAATAGGCTGTTAGATACATGATTTTCATATGTGAATTAGACAAATGTAATAATATATGCTACAACGTGCAAGAACTGTGAAAACATTATATTAACTGTGAAAGTAGCATGTATTGCATGATTCCATTTATTTGAAGTGTCCCAAATAGGTTAAATCCGTAACAATTGAAAGTAAAGTATTGGTTGTTAGAGGCTGAAAGGAAAGAGGAATGAAATGACTACCAACATCTACAGGATCCCTTTCAGAATAAGAAAATGTTCTAGAATTACTGGTGATGGTTGTACAATCTTACTAATATACAGTACTCAAAACTACATTTTTATACTTAAAAATGAATTTCATAGTATGCAGAATTACATCTTGATCTGCTTTAAAAACAAATATAGAATAGTTTTTTTAAAAAAACCCACTCAGTTTGTATTACTTTTAACCTCAGCTGTGTGATTACATGTTGGCCAAAGGGGTGCCAGGGCTTTGAACATTGACATCATGAGCAAGAGAGGAGAGGATGAGTGTGATCTCCTGTTTCTGTGGGGCCCTACCTCTTTTCCTTTTTGTTGGTGGCCCTGCTACACTTGAAAAGTCCCTCCTTTTGCATGTAAATTTAGACAATCAGTTATTTTTAAATTTAATTCAAATTTTATTTTCATTACTTGTGCTAGGATCAGTCATGAGGTATATTTTTCACCACAGTGTCTTTGGTCTGAATTTGGGCCTTTAGATATTTTTCTAACAATCAGATTCAAAGAGGAAAATGTGTTAGAAGTTGGCAAAATGGTTTGGAATTTTGATTATGGTTTGACAGTTTTTCTCAGAAAGTTATTTTTTGCTTTAAATAATGATAGTGAATTATAGGTCTCAATATTGGAATGCAAAACAATACATTTTTTGTTTTAAATTTAATTTTCTTGCTATTAAGCACCCAGCATTTAAATTTTATTTTTATAATACTTAGTATTTTTCTAGATTTTGATTTTAATGTGTAAAATTGTAATGATATGTGTCATGGTACTTTCTAACAATACTGGCAGTGTTTTCTTATTACAGAATAAAGGCTACCAAGTACACAGAAAAATACTTTTTAAAAAAATTAGATTTGGGGGTTATTTATTATCTGTAATTAGTTGAAACCAAATCACAGTAATCACCCTTTTCTTGAGTCTTGGTCACGCTGAGTTCTAGCTGTATAGTATCAGGCAATGCTATTGTGATGTTCATTCTGGTTCTTTGATTCTGATAGAAAATTCTCAAAGTTAGAGTGGTCTCCATGTTCTCCAGTGCATATGAGCCTCCTTTCTCAACCTTCTCCCTGTGATCCCTGCCATTCCTCTTCCCACCCTGCCTTACTTTTTCCTTTTTCTTGCCACCAGACTTAGGAAAGTAGCATCTCTTGGTTTTGTTTTGTTGCAGTGTAAGCTGAAACCATGACTACTGAAGTGGGCTGTACCTCTGAAGTGAAGGAGGACTCTGACCAGGTGGGAGCAGGTACAACCAAGGAGAAAGCTAAAGAGGCGGCAGAAAATCAGCAGAATCGGTCATCTAGTCAAGAGGAGGAAAAAGGCTCCCAGTCATCTCCTGCAGCTGAAAGCCAAAGTGGTCCCCGCCGCCAGAAGCGAGAGAAGGATCCATCTGAGAGTAGAGGGATTTCTCGGTTCATACCCCCATGGCTTAAGAAACAGAAGTCCTATAACTTAGTGGTGGCCAAAGACGGAGGAACTAAAACAGAGCCTCCTCAAGGTGTTGTGGAAGAGCAAGGCTTGGACAAAGAGGACTCCCATCCTGAAGAACAGAGAAGGGCCAAGGGCGATGCTGAGGAAGTGGCCCAGAGGATACACCTGGAGGTGAAGGTGGATGTCTGGGAAGAGCAGCCCGCTGAGGGCCATGCTGAGACGCAGGTGTGTTTGAGAGTGACTGCTTGGGAATGAGGGCAACCACTAAGGCAAAGGGTCTGGTGGGATCATTTCCAGATTTCCTGTATTGGGATAGCTGCTGTGGCCTAATGTACCTGGAATGTAATTCTTGGATTGATATTCCTCAGGCTTCTTCTATCATTCCTCTAAAAATATATTTCCAAAATAATAAAGAAAAAATCCATTATATATACAAACTACACACCAAGAAGTTTCTAAGGGTTCCTGTTAGGGTCAGCGTGTTCTCTCAGACTCCTGGCCCATTTCATTGTAAAAAGGAGGCCTTTTTATGTTTCTCTGGTTTATTTAAGTATTTAGTGAGCAATAAATAGTAGATTGTGTGCATCATTTTTGTTTGCCTAGTGAAGTGCAGGTTTTGCCATGGTCTGAAATTTTAGTCGGGAATTCTATTAGAATGATACTGAAATTGTAGTTAGGGGATGTAGTGTCTGTTATTCATTTAGTGCTGAAATAACCAACTTGGCAAAATGAGAAAATTGGCAGTAGAAGGAAGATGAGGGGGGGAGATATCCTTACTGGCATAATTTTCCAATCTTTTAAAATATTAAGCTTTTTGATCATAACACTTATTAAAGATTTTTCTTTTCATTATCTTCTGCAGACTGATTAATTTTAGCACTATTTTTCCTTGGCAGCCTGCTGAGAAAGGAAGGAAGGAGAGAGGAGAGGAGAAGGTTAAGGAAACACAGGAAGACAAATCAGAAGGAGAAGCAGCAAACAGGGAGACGAAAGAAGTGCAGACCAATGAGCTGAAAGCAGAGAATGCCTCTCAGAAAGCCAGCAAGAAGACCAAAACTGTCCAGTGTAAAGTGGTCCTCCTGGATGGCACCGAGTACAGCTGTGACTTGGAGGTGAGATGGAGCCAGCAAAGAGCTAGCTCGATGCGGTGGAATGAAAGCTGGGGACAGTTTCTTGTTGGTGGCATGGCAATGAGTATACTTTTGTGTTTTACCAAGTTCCTGTGTGCTATCTTGTTGCAATTTTGCATTTAAAACAACAGCAATGTAGAAGAACATTCCCATTTTCATGACAAACAGTGCTTCCTGACCCTTTGGATATGCATCAGGGATGCTGTTCTGCCATTGTGCTTGCTGGACATGTGCCCTTGTTTATTATGTCTGTTCTGAATGAATGTTAAATAATTGGAATACCACCCCTGGCTACTTCAGGGCAAATGATAATTCTAGGTTGACCTTTCAGAACAATGAAATTTTAGGGGTAGACTTACTGAGAGAGTAACTTAACATCTAGCTCATTTATTTAAATTCATTGAATTAAAAGACACGTATGGTTAGTAAAACAGATAATTCATTTTCTCTGATGCTAACAGAAGCCAGTGTAATGTTTTAATGTGTCCAGCACCGTATAATTGTGTGTCAATTAGAATTTGTTGCTTTTCACAGTTAAATTAATTACGTATGTGATATACAGTAATAGTTCATGTTTACTGAAGTGCGTGAAGTGCTTTGAATGAATTACCTCATTTAGTACTTACAAGACTCTTTAAGGTGTTTATTATTATTGGTGTTCCCAGTTCTACAATGGGAGACGTAAGGCCCAGAGGAGTTAAATAACCTGCCTAGGGTTTCACAGCTGTTGGGGAGGAGCCAGGCTTCCAGCCCTGGCAAGTTAGCTGTAGGGCCCACGAATCTCTCACCTGATCAGTTTCATTTGCCACTTATGGGACCTGTGTTTCCCATTTAAAATAAGAGCTGGTCTTTTCTTTAGTTTTCTGTTAAACAATTTCCCCTTAGTTCCTTGCATTCTTACTTACAATAGAAGTTATGCTTAAACAACAGTGAAAGCGTGGAACTTGGTAAAAACAGTCCTGTAAAGTTGAACTGTAGTGTGTTCTGTATTTGAATGCATATTATATTGTAGGGTGTGGAGGGTACTCAGATAAATATAATTCATGGTCCTTACCTTGATCTTTTTTATTAGCTATCTAGAACTTTATGTGTTGCTCTATTTCAGTTGTTTAAAGAAAAGTAAAAAATCCTTCTCTTCATTTGTTCTTGAGGCTGTGGCAAAATATCTTAGACTTGGTAATTTACAAGCACTAGAAATTTATTGCTCACAGTTTTGGAGACTGGAAGTTCAAAATCAAGGTGTTGGCAGGTGCACATGTGGTATGAACTTCTAACTGCTTTTGCTTCTGAAACAGGACCCCCTTGCTCTCTGCTTATATGGTGGAAGGGGCCAGTGCTGGCTCCTCACAGGGTGAAAGGGAAGAGACTGTTCCCGTGGGTCTCTTCCGAGGCTCTGTTCGCGTTGCTGGGGGTGCATCCCTCATGGCTTGCTACCTGCAGGCTCATTCTCAGCACCGGCCCAAGAGGGTTAGGCTGCACCATGAATTTTGAAGGGATTGGTAGCAACCCGTAAACTTTTCTTTCCTTCTTCTACTCTTCCTAACACTCCTTTCTCCTCTCATCCTGTTCAGAGATTCCCCTCTCTTCTCAGAGAAGGCCTGAGAGAGGAGAGTGGTGAGTGGGATGGAGTAAGACACTGACGATGTCTTGGGTTGGAGACAGAAAGGAAAATACTTGTTGTTTTCTGAAGTTGACTTAATTACATTGTATTTGACCAGATATCCCTTGTCTTTTAGTCTTCGAGAACCAACTTGATAGCTTGTTTTGGGACCTTGATTCCATTGTTCTGTCTAGGGGCCTACGTTGCTTCATTTATAAAGTATAGGACATAGAATGCCCCTTTCATCTCTAAAATTATTATATCCCTAAACTGCAAGATGCAATAGTGTACTTTATCGTTTAGATCTGTTTTTCTTCTCTTGTTTTTTTTTTTTTTAAGGATGAAAAATTTAAAAGCTACAGAAAAATAGACAATTGAACATCTACCATAAAAATTTCAGTCAGTTATTACCATTTTGCCACCTGTTTTAGTTTGTTGATGGATTGATTGATTGTACTGGAGATTGAACCCAGGGCCTTTGCAGTGAGCTCCATCAACAGCCCATTCTTAAAACGTTTTGAGCTAAGGTCTCAGTAAATCACTGTGTCGCTCAGGCTGAGGTTGTGTGTGTGGTTCTCCTGTCTTAGCCTTGCAGAGTACTAGGATTACAGGATTACAGAGTACTTAGGATTACAACCATGCCCAACTCTCAATTATGTTTTAATAACTTAAAACTAATATTAAAGACATTGCTGAAGTCTCAGTCCATCTTTTCATTCTTGGTCTTTATAAGTGTCAATCTTTTTTCTTAACTACTGTATCATAGTCATTGAAATGACTAAATCAGTATATTCATTCCCCTAGTACACTTTCTTTGTATGTAATTTTATTTTATTTTATTTAAAGGGATAAAACAGAAAAAGGAGAGAAATATTACAGAATTTCAAAAAAAACATAAACAGAAATCACTAGTTGATAAATTACATATTGCTCTTTTAAAAATAGTTGTTCAAGTTACAAAATTAAAGCACACAAAATGGACACTCAAGCAGTGAGACTGCAAACAGATCTGTTCAACAGTCAAGCAAGAACTAAGAAATATGGGTAACAATCCTGCACACATAAATTGTATGTAATTTTAAAAAGTCCTTCTGTGAACCTGCTAGTCTCTGTTTCCTTGTTTATTTGTGCAAAAGCTTATTCAGGGTAAATTTCTCTAAGTGGAATTGCTAGGTTGATGGGATGCAGTTTTATTTCTTCAGTTTTCCCAGATACCACCAAAAATCATTCCAATTTACATTCCTATAGCAGTGACTTTCACTTTACCACGCAGTCATCAGTGTAATGAATTACTAATTTAATATGTGTAAAATAGCATCTCAGTTTTCTAATTTTCACTTTTTGGATCTTGTCTAGTAGGACCTATTGGATGATGCTGCAGGAGCAGAGGACCTCTGAATCCTCTTGGCTTACAATAAGTGGCTCATTTGTCACTTGTGTTATATGTATTTGGTAGGTTGACCGTGACTGTGTTCTATATCATCTTTACTTCTAGCTTGAGTTGTCTCTAGTGTGGACATTCAAATCTCAAGATAGAGAAGAGGGACACATGGTGCACAGTCTAGGTTGTGAATTTTGTGCTTGGAAGTGGCACATAGCACTCTCACCTTGTTTGCATTGGCCCCGCTATTCAGTGGTCAAGGCTGAGGACCCACCTTGGCAAGTTTGCATCTCTCATAAGAAGAAGGTAGGAGATCATTGAGACCATGAAGACGGAACGTAATTCACAAAAGATGAGACTGAGTGACCTTTTATGTTTTAGTTTTCTAGAGTTGCTTATTATTTCTATTTTATTATTTATTTTTTGCTATAGGATTTTTGAAAATAGGTATTTTCTCTCAGAATAAGGAGGTTTCTTTCCTTGTTTCTCAGACTTCATGGAAGAGTGGTGAATTTAATTCTGTATTTTCTGCTTCCACTCAATCATGTGTTTTCCGTTCTATTATTTACATATTAATTTGTATTTTCTAAAATTAAGCCATATGAGTTTTAATATAAATGCCTGTTGACCATGACTATTCTGCATTCATTTTGCATTATTTTTATTTAGGATTTTTATATATTAATATTTTAATAGTTGTCTTCATTGAATTTTGTTATCTGGGTTATATATAGTCCTCATAAAGTTGCTTTTCTCGTGATTTTCTAGAAAAGCTTTGATAAATGAAAGATTATCTGTTTTTTTTTTTTGATTTGGTGCAACTTGCCTTTGAAATTGTCCTGGGAGGGACATTTAAAGGAAATTTTGGGGATGGAGGATAGTTTTTTGTTTATGTTGTTGATTCAGTTTCTTTATGCTTATGATCTGTTTCTATTTTGAGTCAGTGTTAGTAATTCATGTTTTTAGGCAACCTGTCCATTTCATCTAATTTGACTGGTTATTGGCATGAAGGTTTTCTTAGTATTCTCATCTTGTGTATTCACTTTTGACTACTTTTTTATTTCTGCTGTTATGTCTTTTTTTTAATTATTCTTGATGTAGATTTATTTTTTTTTCAAGATAACAGTTTGATTTTGTTTCTTTCTGTTGTATCTTTTCTGTTTTGTAATTTTGTTTCCTTTTAATCTTTTTCTTTGGGATTATTCTGTTTTTTCAATATCATGAGTTTAATACACCTATGCTCTTAATTTTTTCCCTTAAGTATCTTTTGTTGACTGCATAAATTTGAAATGTAGTGCCTTTAATTGCTTCTTCATATTTTCTCATTCCATTTTGGTTGTTTTTTCAACCTCTGATTTTTTTTTATAAATGTAATTTTTAAAATTTCAGTCTAGTATTGTTAGTATATGTATGCATGTATTGTGTAGAGTTTTCTTTTGTTAAGAATACAGTACTCATACTACGGGTCTAAATAGTGGAGACGGTGGCCCGGCGTGGTGGTACATACCTGTAATCCCAGCACTCAAGGAGGATCGTTGTGAGTTTGAGACTAGCTTGGGCTATAAAGTGAGCCTGAATGCTCAAAAAGACAGAGAGACAGAGTGATTCTATTTTTATTTAGGGCTTATTTTGAAGCCAAATATATAATCAGTTTTTGTAATAGTTCTTTTTGAGTGTGGAAAAACATAGTATCATCTGGTTGCTTTTACAGATTTCTAATTTGTCTTCTTGATCATATATTTACATTTATCGATAAAATTGCTTAACTTTAGTTTGTTAGGTGTGTTAAAATCTCTATAATTGTTGACTTGATAATGTCTCTTGGTATTTCCATAAGTGATTGCTGGATAAAATTTGAGCTAGATTATTAGATACAGATATGTTTACAGTTATATGCTGTTGGATAATTTGCCAGTGTACCATCATATTGTACCTCAGATTTATTTTATTTAATAATTGCTGTATTAGCTATCTTTTCGTTAAGCTTTGTCTAGATCATCTTTTACCATTTCATTACTTGTAGATATTGTGCTTTATATTGTTGATGAAGACTTGTTTTTTAATTACATTTGAAGATTTCGTTAACTGGTCAGTGTAGGGCGTTTCATATGATTACTGAGATATGTGACTGTACTCTGTCAAGTTTGGGTTACTTCTTGAATTTACCAGTAAGTGTCTGTATTTTTATGTTTATTAGTTAATGTGCCAGTATAAGAATGAAATTTTGAGGACAATAAATGATGAATAAGCTGTGCTGAATCAACTTGTTTTTCCTTTCGATTACAAATTAAAGCAGAATTTGTGTAGATTTTAGTGATATGCCACAGCAGACTGTGTGTACCAGCAGCTTACTTAAAATTGAAGCAGCAATTTTATATTTGAACACAGGATTTAATTCTAGTAGCTGTTTTAGCAGTGCAGAAGTTATAAATTGTTACCTTTTCAAAATTAATTTCCCTTTTATCAAAGTTCCCTTCCCATTTTCTGGTTGTCTGGTTGCGTAGTATCCCTCGTCTGGGCCTGCTTCTCATCAGACCTGCTCATTTCCTCTTCCAGAGTGGAGCCCAGAGGGCAGCTGTCACGTGGTTGAGCACTCTCAGCTTCCCTGTTCCACCACTGACTTTAGACCGATCTGGTGACAGATGCTGCTTATCTGCATTTTTGTAGCACTCCACCGGAAATCAGTGTCTGAGTACTATTTGGAGAAGTATGTTGTGGGAAACTGTAGCTATTAATGAGTTTGTGAGCTCTCAGGGAGGCAAATACAGTGTGGGAAATACTTTTGTTGGTTTGGGAGAATAGATTTCTCATCTGTTTGTTGTTAGCAAAGATTGTTTTTCTCTTCTAGCTTTTCATATAAGCATAGTTATTGTTTTCTTTCCATGTGTACATGTAATTTTAAGTCATATCTTTAGATTATATACCATGCCCACTCATGTGAACCTAATTATTTTCACTTAGGGTACTGACAGTAGCAGAAGGAAGCAGTTAGATATGTGGTCTCTGCTAGGAGTCTTGAGGAGGCAAAATTAGCCACCTTATGGAATAGGGTGAGGTTCTGGAAGACCTCAAATGCCTGTTTGAGAAGATTAGAACTGATCTGTACAGGAAAGGAGGAGCTGTGAGTAATGCACTATTGGTCTCTACTATTTAACTTAGCAAGGCCAAGATGCCACTAAAATTTGGAACACGTTAGATAGCTGTAGAAGTGCAGTACTTGAGGATGTTTTTATTCAACACACTGGTTAGACTGCACATTAATGTCTTGATAAATGCTGGTTTTATATGAGGTGATTGAAGCATTGGGTAAGTTAGGCAGTTTCCTGTTTGTGTAACCTATCAATGTTATTGCCAACAAAAGAACCCCTTTAAAATACCTTCAGGGTCAATATTGCTATGTTAACTGAATAATGTTTTTAAATCAGGAAATATAATTCTTAGAGGTATTTTTGTTTGTTTACCTAATACCAACTGTGATTTTCAGATTATTTTATTTAGATATAATTAATAAGTACGTTTTGTTAGCATTGTTATCTATGTTATGGATACATATATATGTATCTCCATAGGATCTATCTGTATCTTTTCTTCCTCCGCCTATCACTTGCCTTTTTTTGAGATGAGATCTTGTTATGTGGTTCAGGCTGATGAACTCTTGAGTGCAAGAGATCCTCCTGCTTCATCTTTCTGAGTTTCTGGGATTAGAGGCACATCCCCTTGTAGCTGGCTTTCCCTTACTTTTTATGACTTCTTGTTTCAGCATTCTTTCTTCTTCCTGTGGATCATCTGGGTGTATACTTTTCTGCTGTCACACCTCAGAAGTTAAGTAGAGCAAAGCAACTGTTGAAGGAGGCACTACACTGTTTTCAAAAACTAATTGTCGTCTTTGAAGTGTGTGTTCTTTTGAGGCGAAAAAGAATACAGGTTAATATTAAGAGAATAAAAGAATGCCACCCAGCTTTGCCAGATTTCCAGATGGTAAAAATAATCAATAATACAGGTTAATATTAAGAGTATAAAAGAATGCCACACAGCTTTGCCAGATTTCCAGATGGTAAAAATAATAATACAGGTTAATATTAAGAGAATAAAAGAATGCCACCCAGTTTTGCCAGATTTCCAGATGGTAAAAATAATAAGTATTGGACAATAGTACATTTTTAGAGAATGACTGTAGTTAAGTTGAAAAGTACTATGGTGATATTTTGACTTTGTTGCTATCTGTGGCTTGTATAGCACTCTATTTATTGCTAAGTCATATATTCATTTTGACCCAAGGCCTAGTCTGTCTGTATTTGTTTGAAATCTTTGTGTTAAGTATTCTTCATTGTTATCAGTGAAAACTGCAATTTAGGTATTGTATGAACTTATCTATTGATAAATTTAATCTCAAACACAAACTTTACTTTGAGAATTGTCATACTTTTTAATGAAGGAACTCTATAATGCTATTCTTTGATATGTCACCTTTAATGTCATTGTGCTATTTGAATGATATGTGGCAAATTGTAAAGAATTTTAGGGAGTCTCCTGGACTCTGCTTGCTGGCTCTAGGGCTTGGCAGTTGGGCTCTTATGGTAATTGCTGTTAAAGTCATTTAAGCACATGGTGTTAGAACAGTGGGGCTCTTTCCTCTATGGAAAAGTACGATAAGGGTTAGTTGAAACCATACATATAAAGTTAAGAGATTTATGTTTACTTTTCTTTGACTCTGTATGTACTGAGGAAGTCACTTCCTGTCTATTCTTCTCAAATTGAAGAATAAGAATAAAATGTTTGTTTCTGCTATTTCTAGGACTGAGCTGATTTTATTACTGCTGATAAGGATAAATATATTTTCAAGTCTGAAAATAAGTATGAAAGTTCTTGAGCCTTTGGAAGCATGAGTCAATGTGCATTCCGAGTTAGCGCTGCTCACATTTTTCTCTGGCATCTGAAAGTTGTTCCCACATGTTGATTTTGTCTGAGAATTGAGGGTATTGTTTTGCCTACACAGGAATGTCAGAACCATTTTTTTCCCTGATTATGAATAAGGCTATCAGAATGTAGGCTGTCTTCGTCACTGTTCCTAGCCGTAAATGTATTTACCAGAAAGTGTCAAGGTCTTCTTGCCATCTTTGTGTCCAGTTCTGGTCTTAGAAATCCAATTCTCTATCATTGTTTTCTAGTGGATTTTATTTATTTACTTGATTGTTTATGTCTACTTTCATCTTCCAAGGTTTGTTTGTCTTTCTGATTATAGTACTGACTCTTACAGTGTTTACTAGCGAAATAATTTCAACAATCCATATGGGTCCTTCTAGAGGATCTAGAAGTGATACTCTATAAAATCTCATAAACAGTTTCCATATGATGTAGGGACTGGAAATAGTTTAACTGGTATATATTGTGTGCAATTTAAAATTCCAGGGAGATAGGTCCAGATGGAATGTCTCTTCCTAATCCTGTCCATCTGTCCCATTAGCTTAAAAAAGAGATTTAAGGTGGTAATTCTACTCTGGGCCTCACTTTTTTGTTTAAGTAGGAAAAGCTGCTGTGCCATGTGAGTGGCAGAATATTTTAGTCCAGCATGAGGACAAAGGGCTAGCAGCAGCAGAAATGGGCACTCAGACTGTTAGGGTCTTGGGGTTGACCTCAAGCTCTCTCTTGATCTCTTCTTATTCTGCTAATTTTATGTGCTCCCCTTAGTGGTAAAATTGTTTGCTCTAGTCAGGCACATCCTAGGTTGTCTGTCCTCTAAAATTTCTGATTATGTAATTTGTACTTTGCTTTCTCCATCTACATGATTCTCTGGTTTTTAGTACTCAGCTTGTAGAATATATTTTTCTTTCTCTGAATTTGTGCCACTAGTTTGGTAATTAATTGTGTACTGGCCTGTGATATGTTGTATTGGACAGTAGCTAAATTCTGATTTGGTGGATTTTTTTCATGCTTATATTTTTTCTTCATCTGGATTGCTGTTCCTTAATGAGAAACACTTTCTTCTTTATCTCCCAGAGCATTAATGTAGGACTTTGCTTAAAGTGCTTGTCATAGAAAAGTAATTTTTTATTTCTCTTTACTTTTTGCATAAGTTTCTTACCCTTCTTTTGTAAGATTTGCTTATTAATGATCCTGATTGTGCTTCCATTCTACCCTGTCTAATTGAAAAAGAAATCAGATCTCTGTCTCTCTCTGTCTCTCTCTGTCTCTCTCTGTCTCTCTCTCTCTCTCTCTCTCTCTCTCTCTATATATATATATATATATAATCAACCCCTTCTCTCATGGTGGTTTCTTCTATCCTTCATTGCCCTGCTTTCTAAATAGACATATGTTAACTTCTTACAGAAATGCTTCAAGGCCTTAAATAAATGAAGACAATTTATTACATTTCTATAGAAGGTTGTAAAACTACCTGCGAGAGCTGTACAGAGGTGACTATAATAGCAGCCTTGTGCCTTTGGAGTTCATGGACTGGAGGCAAATGTAGGCTCCCAAAAGCTAGAAGTTCCGTCACTTGAATTGAAGTAGCCATTAGGCCAGGGAGTTTTCTGACTTGGATGTATGCTAGACTAAGATGATAAATAATAAAATAATATCCTTTTCCTTGCTCCTTTTTCTATAATAATGTCTTCTCTCCAGCAGATTAAAGAATGATATAATTTTCATTTCTGAGTAGTTGTGAAATTCTACCACATGTGTACTTCCTGGTTTCCTTGTATTTGGTTTTGAAATAGGAGAATTTTTTTTTTTTTATTTTGCACTCACATGGATGGTATTTTGAAAGCATTTAACTTGAGACTTATTGTAAGTAACTGGTGAGAGTAACCACCTTGACATAATTTTGAAGAAAGACAGTGCCCCTTTCTTCCTTTCTCTTTCTCATGCATCTATCTGCCAAGCATGCTAGGTCTTTGGTAATTTGCCACTTAGTAAGTTTTCACTCTAACCATTAGAAGAACAGGAACTAAATCTTTGGGCTTTTTTTCTGCTTTGAAACAAAAAATTACTTTGGGGCTAGAGAACGTTAGGTAGGAAAGGTCAATTTCAGAATAAAATATATACTTTAAAATCAGATTTTTCTCACCCTCTTAAATATGTAGGCATTAAAAATTTTAACTCTTTGTCAAGGTTTATCAGATAAAGAAGTATAATGTAATTACTCTTGAATCTAATAAAACCCACAAAGTATCTTTTGTTAAACTTAATGAATTTTGAATCATTCTAATTACTATTTTGTCTCTTTTTCCTTACAATGGTGCCTCTATTCTACAGAACAAATTGAAGGTGTTACTGAAAAAATTTTGATTTTCCAGCTGTGAGAAAATCTGCTGTTTTCCTTAATCCTTTCTCTCCCATCCCTTACCTCAATCTTCCAGGCTTAAAGAGGGGCAGAGGCTTGAGAGCCTTGCCTCTGCCTGTGAGTGGTGGTTAATTTATCTCAGCAGAGCTAGGGTAGCCATTCTGTCATTCAGCCCTTGTTCAAAAGGCGGTGCACACCATTGCCTAGTAGAAATACGCACAGAACTTAGCATTAGTGTTTATAGCATTACTGTATCACATAATATACTAGCATTTGAACCTGACAGACATTATATGCAATCTAGCATAATAGTTTATAAAAAATCCTGGATTACTCAGGAAATAATTTCATGCAAGGTAGCCAAATGATTACAGCATTGATAAATGACCTATCAGGTTTCTATTTTAATATTTCTTTAAATAAACGGCAACAGAATTACATATATACTCTCAACTGTGTTAGAAAATTAGGATTTATTGGATTCATCTGAAAAGCAAGTCTCAAGACAAAATATGCATTTGTTAATCAAAATAGCTCTCAATACTGTGAGCTTCACTTGCGAAGGTGCCATTTTGACCTGTCTGGAGGGTAAGCCTGATTCTGTGTACCAGTCTAGATACCCAGAGAGGAAGCCTACTGAGTGGCACCATGACCTATTTGCTGTATTCACTGATCTGTCCCTCCTCCTGTCTGTCAGCAGCAATTTGAAGTGAATCAAGTAGGAATGCTGTAATAAGCTGTCTTCTGTAACAGAAAGCCTGTATGAATCAAATGTCACGATTCATTCTAGGCAAATAGCTTACAGAGAATGTGCTAACCTCCAGAAGTTTGCTGCTTGTGATTTCTGAAATGTGTTTTAATAGAAAGTGGTGCTTAGCAATTTTTTAAAAAGATACTTAAAAATTTGAGGTGCTTCTTTGGCTGGAAGTTGAAGACATCCTGTTTATTATCTAACAGCTACTGCTCTGTCTTTTCAAACAGATTATACTCTTTTATAGACTTAGAAGACTCTGTCTTACTTTTCAAAGTTAATAACAGAAGAAATAATATGAAAAGAACATAATTTTTGTTTCTTAAAATTTGTTTTAATGACTGCATTCCTGATCTCTCTTGGTGATGATATAAAAATTTTAAGAACATGGAATGTTAAGAAATGCATATATTCATAGTATTTTATGAATTTGGTCTCAGAGTAATATGCATTTAAATATATTTTGTGTGTTCAGAAATAGTTTTTATCACCAAATATTTATTTGGTTTCTACCTGTGCTGAGAGAAGTAGAAATGTGTGGATTTTAAAAAGTTGTTTATGGATTTTACTTTCAGAAATACACTATATAGATTAACAAGATTCTCCCATGTATCCATATGTGAGTAAAACTGATAAAGTAGTATGACTTACGAAGATCTTAGAAAAGTGCAGCAGTGCCTAGCGATTATAGGCTGGAGTTGGTGTACAAATTGTTCTGAGGACAGAGGAACTCATGGACTGTGAAGAATGTGTTCTGAAAACTCAGCAACACCTGGCCTGTTCCATTTTCATTGGAAAGGATGAAATAGTAAAATACAAGCCCGCCAAAAAAAAAAAAATATTGGGCTGGGGATTTAGCTCAGTGGCATAAGTGCCTGCCTGGCAAGCGTGAGGTCCTGAGTTCGATCCCTGGTACCACCAAAAAAAGAAAAAAGAAAAAGTAAAATACAAGCCTAAATTCTGAGTTATAAGGAAAGATTTTAATGTAGCCTTTATGTTGTAGTTAACATAATAACCTGTACTGTAAAGTTTTCTTCCCTGTTTCTTTGTGCTTTTTCCACTTAGACTTTATTATTCCTAGTTGCATGATGATTTCCAGGTGTCCCTTAATAGTATTATAATACAAAAGTGTTTTATGCTTTCTTCCTACTTTCCCTGCTCTAGATCCAAAATTCTTAGTTTTTTAAATCAAGCAGATAAGCAGCCAAACAATGAACAATTTGAATGAACGACTTTATTTTTTTTTTTGGTACTGGGAATCAAACTCATGACCTGTTGCTTGCCAGGCAGGCACTGTGTCACTGTGCTATATCCCCAGTCCCAAATGAGTAACTTTAATGTGTGCATGATAACCCACACTGTCTTCAAAGTTAATTGTGTTTTAAAAGAAGATATCTATTTATTTTTAAGTAGTAGAGTTTCACTACTGAAGCCAAGAGCAGTGAAAACAGGCAGTTAGGAGGGCAGTCGGGCATCTTGGGGCCAGGCAGGCCTTTTCGTGGAAGGTAGCCTTTTTGCGAGGCCAGCCTCATGGTATGTTCACACTAACACTTCTGATATTCCTGCTCCCTGAACTCCCTGTGTTCTTCTCTGCTGCCACACAGCTTCTCCCTAAAATAGTTAATCTATGCGCATGTGTGTTTAGTCAAGCAAACCCTTAAGGATTCCAGCGCCTTTCCTGTCCTTGGTGATCAGCAAGAGTTTTGTTGTCACTGTCTCTTGTTTTACTTTGTTAGTGCATTCACCAGGAATGAAAACCTTTTATTTGGGAAAAATGTCAAACTGAATAGAAACAGCTGTTGCTTCAGATGCATTAATGTTTAAAACTAAAATATCTTGAAATGTGCTTTTTTTCTCAAATTGTCCAGAAGTTGCTCATCATCTTTGTCATCTAATGTAAGAATCAGAAATCCAGGTGGAAGTTAGGTTAAGGAAATGCTGATTACTAAGACCATCAGATCCTTTCTGTTGGATCCTGTCTACCTTTGCTTCACAGCCATAATAAAGTGTTAAGTGATTTAGATTATTCTGCATTTACAACTTGATTTCCACTTTGGTCAGTCAAAGTAAAAATTAGTTTGAACACTGCTGGCTGGTTGCAGTAAAAACAGGTTCATCAGGCCTGGCCTGTGGCAAAATCTGAAGTTGAGATTTATAGATGTCTATTGTCTTTCTATTTGATGATTTCATTCTTAAAGTAGACTCCAATATAGTGTTGTTAAGGATTATCAGATAAGTTTTATTTTACTGGACTGCATTAATAGGTTTTGAAGAAGATTTTAAATGAGAAGTTGAGCAATTGTTGTATTCCCTTATTATCTTAGCTTTTCTATCTGGGTGTTTGGAAGGGGTGAAAAGTGAATACATGCTACTGGGTGTTGTCTCAACAGCCAGGAAGCTGCTGGCTGATGGACTTGATACACAAGGGCAACTAGCCTTTCCCTGGGACAGGATTTTTTTTGCTGTCCTTGCTACCACTGGGCTTCATGATTAGAATCTTGTTTATACTTTTTAAAAATACAGAGACACAGAGGATTTTTAGGATGGTGAAACTACTCTGCATGATAATACTCATAGGTTTATATCACCAGACATTTGTACAAACCCATACAATGTACCCCCAAAAGGGAACCCCAATGTAAAATATTAATTTTAATAGTGATGTATCATTGTAGGTTCAGCAATTGCAACAAATGTAATACCCTGAGGGAATGTTGCCAACTGGAAGGCTGTGTGTATGTGAGGGTAATGGATATATGGGAAATTCTGTGCTTTCTGATTGATTTTGTTGTGAACCCAAAACTGCTCTAAATATAGTATGTGAATGTGTATATGTGTACAGATACATTTCCTTTATGTATAGTTATATATCTGCATGTACATGTTCATTTGTATATTATGTACACATATCTTTTGTAATATAAAAATTTTTCAAATTTAAATGTTATTAATAATCAAGGAGACCCTATCCAAAAATTTTCTTTTGCTATCATCGACTCCATTGGGGATTAGGCTTTCAATGTACATCACAGAATCTCTAGCTAGGATTTCTTTTTTGCTGGGGTTGGATGAACTTTGGGGACAGGGATATGTTGGTAGCTCATTCAGATAGTAGGAAAAAATTTATCTGTGGTAAATTGTGGTGTTAGCCTACCTCCCATAACAATATATCTGTTGTGCTTGCTCTGTGGGTACCTCTTTCCTTGGGCTTTTATATTTGTACAGTGTAGCTTACAATTAGTACAAAATACATAGCCTGGAGCTCTAATGTATGGATTGCATTGTGCATTTCCCACTCCTGGCTCCTCAGCACACAATAACTGCAGTGTGGCAGATCTACACGGAGACAGCGATGGTGTTTTAGAAAACGCCAGTGGTGTGTGGCATCCACTGCAATCTGCAGGGTAAGCAGTTGCTCAAATTCCTCCAAGTGGAGAAGCCTCCAGAAATGTCATATTCTGGCCTCAGTAATAAATGCCACAAATAACAGCATAGGCATGGGGGACTTTGCTCGGCGTCTCAGATTCCAGCCAACTTTCCTTTAGCTGGGTCTGCTGTAGATTTTTTCTTTTGCCTTTTTTCTTTTTAAAAGAAACTTCCCAAAAGCTAGTCTGCCAGGCCTTGAATAAAACATTTAAAACCCATCCCAAGTATCTTGCTTTGTCTCTGTCTCTGTCCGTGGATGTCACTAATGTGTTACGCAGTTTAAAAAAAAATCTCTACCAAAGGACCTTAAAATTTTTTTTCCAACTTAATGTAAGTTGGCTTAGGTTTAAGGAAAGACTGAGAGGAAAGATTCTTAAGTCTGTTAGCACTTGATACAGAAAATAAGATTTCTTCTTGAAGTGTATGTGGCTAGTTTTAGTGACAGTTGTGTGATTTTTTATTGTTTAATAAACTGAATGCTGCAAAGATCGATGGTTTGTACTCATAAAGGTTCTGTTGCAAGAACAGATTCAAAGCAAAGGTTTGCTTCAGGTAGCGTAACAGAAAATGGCCATCTGACCAGTAGACTTCAGTTTGTTAGTTACCCAGGTTATGGTTCTGTTCCAGTTTCCGTTGCTCCTGTCTCATAGAAATGACTGGCTACTGTGATGCACATTGTGTAAACCAATCCCCAGCTGACAAGCCCTCCTGCCTCTGTACTCTCTGCTTGCTTATCTCACATGAGCCCTAGACCACCAGAGACCAGGGCCTGATATTTTGGGAATGATCCCAATCAGTGCCTGTCAATGTAAATAAATCTGCCTCTAAATCCTGGGTGTTGCTTCGGTGTTTCTGCTTGCTGTTGTAATAGCAAGATTAAATAGCAGTGAAATTAATGTCTTGTTGAAGGAATATGTACAATGAAAAGCCCCACTGCCCCTTCTGCATAAAAGTGGGCATGGCCTGCTCGTAGAGAAAAGGGACAAATTAGGTTTTTTTGCTTAGTCATTCCTCTTGTTCTCAAAAAGTATTTGAAAATGCTCTAGTTTACCGAAGAAGAGTTAATATACTATGTGGAATTGTGAAAATAGAATGTAGGTCTGTGCCTGGTCTTCTCCCAGAATTTAGTTAGCGGTGTGTGTTTGGTTTAATTCCTTGAATATCTATGAGTTGGTGGCTCATGAACCCAGGATCCAGGAAATTGTGATGACTGAGCCAGAAGCCTGAATTCTAGACTGTGCTACCTTTTTGGCTGGTATTAGTGTCACTGAGCCATCCCGTCTAGCATATCTTTTTGGCCTACTAGTGAGCCGGTTACTCAGTGAAGTGCTGCTTTTAGGTAGGATACACTTTTTCTTAAAGAACTCAATCTCCAAAAATAATAAATATCAACAATAGACTGTGTGTCAGAGACGTGAAATAAAGTTCTTAACGGAAAAAGGTGAAATACTGCGAGATTGGTGTAGGCTTCAAAGGAAAGGAGAATTGGAGATTTGTCTAAAAGCAGAAGAGCTTTGACATTTGGAAATAAAATAGAAATAAACAAGTTGAAGAAATATCTTGGTAGGTCGGGGCAGTGTCCTCAAATTGGTATGACAGCTGATGAAACAGTATACTGCTATCTTTGGTGCAAGTTGTAAAGCTAAATACCTGTGTGTTTTGCCTGGTTAGCAAAATCTATATATTGTCCTGTCATGCACCAGAAGTCAAGTTGTTTCCAAGAAAACAAAACAATGACAGTAACCTTCCTGGCTAGCTGTATAAATATTTGTAGATATCAAAATAAGAATTTAATTTTGTAAAAGAAGTTCAGAAAATCAAAGAGAAAAATTAGATCAGCTAAATGCTTTAGTTTTCTAATTTGTGAAGTAGGGAGGTTAGATTAAATAACTGAAACTTTTTAATCACATTTAACATCAGGTATTTTTAAAGCAGCTCTAAAATGTTCCATGATTTCAGCACCCTTTAGTAAATCCATGAAATATGACAAACATTTGGCCCTTTGAACATACTTCATTCAATTTTCTCATCATCCACTGCCATCACAGGATGAGTATTTGTATTTTAAAGAGAAGACATTAAAAAAAAGTAATTTACCTGTGCTCATTGAGATGTAGGGCTGGTGGTCATACCCAGTAGCTAATTCTTCTTCAGTGTTAGTTTGTTGAGAATCAGTGATTCTCAGAAAAGGTGATGCATACCAGAATCTGGAAGGGCAAGAAGAACCTTTTCACTTTGTGTGTACCCTGCATTTTTATGCACCACCTTTGTGACTTGTATTTTGATTTTTTTCTCTCTCAAAAGATAATTACTGTTGGTGGAACTTGCTGTAAACAACATGAAAGCAAAAAGCATTGAGCCTCTGGGTGGTATAGCTGCCAAGCGAATTTGTAATGATTTGGGACGTTGATATGTAGCACTTAATGTCTCTCTTCAGAATCTGATTTTCTGTACTTGATAAGAATTATGCTATTTTGGTTGCTTTTTTGTATTAACTTTCATAACATCTGTTTTAGGTTTCTTAGGAGAACTTCTCTGATTTTTCTGATATTAACTTTCTCTTTTCACACTTTGTCTTCCCTGGCTCACATTTTTCTTGTCCTGATGGCTTTTTATATCTGTTAGTTTTAGTAATAATGTATATGTCAAATACTTTCAAGTGGTGGTTTTCTTTCTTTCTTTGGGTTTTTTGTTTTGTTTTTATTTTTTGAAACAAGTAGTTCAGGCTGGCTTTAAATTCACTATATAGACCCAGCTGCCTTTCAACTCACAGTATCTTCCTGCCCATCTCCCAAGTGTTGCAATTACAGGTGTATCCCCCATGCTCAGCCTTTGAGTGTTGTTAGTAAATATAAATACTTAGTGGTAGGAAATACCTACAGATGAATGAAATTTTTTATCTTGCTAAGGAGCCATTGAATTCCTGATGGGCATTATATCTTTTAGTATTGCCTCTCTGTGTTCCCTGTATTACACTCCTAGCAAGGAGTCTGATGAAATAGCTGCAGACCTCCTCATTATAGCCTCTGTGTTGGTGAAGTTCCTTCACATTTTTCTTCTTTCTTTGCTGCATTCTGGAGAGTGTTTCCAGTTTTATCTTATAGTTCACTGATTTTCTGTTTGGATTATAATTTAGTATTATAGTTTTTTATTTGTTGATGTTTCATTTGATTCTTTTTTGGGGGGAAAGGTACTGAGAGTCAAACTCAGGACGTGGCATTTTCCAGTCAGGTGTTGTGCTGCTGAGCTTTATCTCTGGCCCTAATTCTTTCAAAAAGAAGCTTTTGATAGTCACTTTTTCCTTAATATTTTAAAGTACTTATGTCTTTAAAAAGATAAAACATAGTTATTTTATGTTCCTTACCTGATAATTATTTAATTCCCAAGGATCTTTGAAGATCTGATTCTGATATTGTGTCCAAATCTTTATAATGGTAGCTGGTTTACATGTTTTATGAGTTTTGATTCTGTTTATTGGTAGTTGTCTATGGAAATTACTTACTTCTGCTAGACAGGTGGGCACAGCCAGTCTTGGAACAGTTTAGACTGAATTCCATTTTGGTACTTTTTAATCAAACAGATAATGTTAATACCAGTCTCAGGCAGCCTGAGGGCTAGAAAGTAGCATTTCTTGTCTACCTTGTTTCTTGCGTCATCTGTACAATAGTAATTCTGTTGTGGAATATGTTATTCAGTGTATATTATATTAAACATGCAGTGGACTCTTCAGGCAATGAAGGTTGAATGATATAAACAATTTTTTTCGGGGCAGAACCCCTCAGGGTATTTACTAGGCAAGTATTTGTGACAGTAATCAGAATTTTCCTTGTTCCAGTCCACTCCCCTGAAGTGGTGTATATATGTGGAGCATTTCATGGGGCCAGTGAGACCAATGGAATGCACTTGGACAAATAAAGGTTGGCCCCTGGTAACCCTGTTTTTTTTTTTTTTTTTTTTTTTGACTGCCTTCGCACTGTCTTTCCATTTGCACCACTCTTCTGTATGGGGTGTGCGTGCGTGCATGCGTGCGTGCGTGTAGCTTGTGTTTAAGCTCCTGAGCGAAGATGTGATTGTATCTGGAGACCGTTAGGAAGATGTTGTCATTGAGCAGAGCTCTTGTATCGGGGTTATAGGCATCTGATCAGTTTTCTTCAGACCAGTTACCTAGCTACCCAGAACAGTAGGTGCACAAGACTGTTTTGTTTGTTTTGCATTCAGTTTATTTATTTTTTAAAATTTTCTTTTAAAGAGAATAAAACCAAGCAAAATAAAACAGAATAAAGCCAGTCAAAACAAACCAGTGTAAGTGACACAGGATTCAAAACAATATGAAATCAACAATGGTTACCATAATGTCTCTTGTTGTCTTCAAAATAGCTGCAAATACTTTCAGACATAGTAAAAATCAAACAAAAAAGAGCAGAACAGAACCATAAAAACAAAACAATGACTGCAATAAAGGACTTCAGAACAAGTAGTAGTAAATCCAAAACGGCTACCATCATGTATCTTGCTGTCCTTGAAATAGCTACAGATGACATCAGATATAACAAAATCAAACAAAACAATAAAAATGATACAGGACTTCCAAAACAAGATAACAGGGAAAATTAACAATGGCTACGGGAGACCACCCATAGGTGCCACATTGCATACCATTACCTTCTGAATAGATGATCAAACCACTGGCCCTAGACCAAGTAAAGTCAGTGAAACACCAAATACCACAAGTATCAAATTCCATTTCATTGGCTCTTCTTGTTTCCTAGCCTGTGTGCCAAGAGGGGCTGGGGTCTGGCTGTTCCACTGTGGTGATGGCCCATGCATGGCGCTAGTTCACAGGAAGGCCTTGCTTTTTGAATTCTGGTTCTCTTTCCCCACAGTCTGCTAGTGGCACTGACTCATGGGAAAAGACTGGGGTCTGGTTGTCCTCCAGTGTTGTTGGAGGCGCTGGTTTGCAGGGAGGGCTCGATTCTTGGTGAATTCTGGTTCTCTTCCCTCGCCTACATTCTGTTTATTTTGTCTCTTCCAGTTGAGTATAAATGTCCTGAGATCACGTGTGTCTAATTTATCATTGTTTGTCCCATTGAACTTTAGAAGTGATGTCTGTTAGATGCTGGGTCACACATGCTTGTTAGCATTAGCCTTTCAGTTTGTCAAGCCTCAGTCACCTGTGGGCAGAGCAGTGGAGCTGCAGTCTTCTCAGACAGCCTGTTCAGTGAGGATGGTTCCTTTCCTTGTTCTTTTTCTGTTTGTTTTTCAGAGAGGGTCTCGCTGTGTAGTTCAGACTGGCCTTAAACTCACTATGTAGCCAAGGTTGGCCTCTAACTCACGGTGATCCTCCTACCTCAGCCTCCCAAGTGCTGGGATTACAGCCATGTGCCACCATGCCTGGCTTCCTTTTCAAGCCTTACTGGATCCACCAGTATCTTTTGAATAGAAATCAACTCTGCCAGACTCTGCACGCATCCCAAATGAAAAATATGGGTCATATTGTGGGCTCTGTGAATGCTCTTCTCTTAGTCTCTTAGGGAAGTTCTGTCCAAGAAAGTGTGGTTCTGTTTTTATTTTATTTTATTTTATTATTTATTTATTTATTTATTTATTTATTTATTTATTTATTTATTTTTTTGGTGCTGGGGATTGAACTCATGACCTTGCACTTGCCAGGCAGGTGCTTATGCTGCTGAGCTAAGCTCCCAGCCCCTTGGTTCTGTTTTTAAAATGGTTCCTCACTATTGAGAAGATATGATTTATTAATGAAATTCTAACTTTAAGCCAATGTTGGAATGTATTTTTTGAAACTAAGTATGTATTTATAGACATTCAGTTATCTTAAATAATCTTTTATCCTAATTTCAAATATTTATCTTAAAAATTCTTTTTATCCTAATTTCAAATAACACCATAACCAGTTGTTATATATTAATCATTTAGTGCTTGCTTCACTCCTTGTGAAAAGTTTTGTTTATACCCATTTCATAAATGGGTAAAGCAAAGCAAATGGAAGTTAGGTGTCTTGCTGTGGATCACATCACTTTTAAGTCATAGATGTATTTAGAACTTTCACATAGGCATAGAGTCCAATGTTTTTACACAGTACACTCTACTTATATACTGTAAGTATAGAGACATATAAACAAACAGCTATTGTAAAACTACTTGGTACTTTAACTGAACATTAAATCCGGATTGCAAATGTGTAATGATGTGTATAGCACATGGTTTATTATGTTATAATCAGTACAGGTTTTTCTTTGTTTACTATTTGATGTGATTCTATTTGTTTTAGAGATGTTATAAAAAGTTTAAAAGTAAGAGTACTGGATTCTCCTCCTCAAGTAATGTATATGTGGGGAACGTTAAGTTTGATATACTGTAAACTGAAAAGTATACATTTTGGTAGTGAGGAGCAATCTTTATGGGAATGAAAAAGTTGTGTTTTCACTGCCATAGTAGTCCAGTGTCAGCTGATACCAAGGAGCTGGCCTCAAAGTTGGATGTCCCAGGGTGTAAATCTTAATTTGAAATGAGTCACCACTTTATGTTTTGCCACTATTTAGATAACATGCCTTTCTTCTATGGCTCTCAAGGGCTTTTATGTTTCTGTTGACAGCAGCTTCTTAAATTAAGAAAAAAATTACTCAAGGCAAAATATGTTGAATCCTTAGAGACAGTTGACTTATTGTCCCAGTTCCATTACCTTATACTTAAAACATCCTAAAGGGTAAAGGCCATATTGCATTCTAGAAAATTATAAATAGAAGCATAGGTTGTATTGAAAATAAAAGAACCTGTATTCTACAAATAATCATGAAGTGAAAAATAAGAGCTTAGTGTCAATAGGATAAAGTATGTAGGTTACATTGAATAACAAGGTTAAAAATATTCCTGGGAGAGTAATACCTTGTAGATATTTTGTAAGTAACTTTTAGATATTGAGGGAAACATATTTTTGTACTGTTTTCTAGAATAAACAAATGAACTCCCAGCACTTTGATGTTTTGGTACTTTTATATTTACATAGTAGAGCAATAAAGGCAGAGATTATTTTGATCATGCTTTTTAGAATATATGCTTTGTGTGAGGAATAGGAAGACTAACATGAAAATTTTCACTTTATATTGTTTACTTCAATTTATATTGTTGAAACATTAGCAGACAAATACATTTATTTGTAATGAATCATGTATCTTATATCATGCTCTTAAATTTCTAGTACTCATGGAATTTTTAGTGCTTGAAAAATAAAGAGAATTTTCTCCCCCGCCAGAAACATGCCAAGGGACAGACGTTGTTTGACAGTGTGTGTGAACATCTCAATCTCTTGGAAAAGGACTACTTTGGACTTTTGTTTCAGGAAAGCCCTGAACAGAAAGTAAGTGATTTCAGCTTTATTCATGTCTTTCAAGAAAATGTTGTATTTTTTCTTAACCAGTTTATCTCATTATAATATTTAGCCTTAAAATATCTTATGTGTTCATTATCATAAATTTTTACGTATTGGTAAATATTTTAAAATTATCTTTGTGAAAGAACCACTTAACTTTGTGATGCACATACATTCATGTTTGTGTATGTATATGTTTTGTGTGTACTTTCCATTTATATTATGAGCAGACAATATCTTATGGGTGAATTATTTCAGGACCAATTTTGAAATTATGTTAAATTTTTAGCTTTTAAATTCCTAATGGAATAATTTCAAAAAATTTTTTTTGTGTGTGAGGTGTTTTAAAAATACATACATTAAAAAACATACATACATTACAGTAGAAGATTTTCAGTGGTGGGAAAATTCTGGCAAAGAGTAAGGACAACATTAGAGTTTTAAACAATGTATTACCTAATGGGTGTGTTGATGCATCCCATAATTTCAGCTACTAGGAAGGAGGAGGCAAGAAAATTTAACAAATTTGAGCCCAGCCTATACAATTTAGTGAGACCTTTTTCTAAATAAAAAAGGGCCTGAAATGTAGCACGGTGGTAGAACACTTGGCCTACCATGAATGAGGCCCAACATTCAAAAACAGTGCTGCCCCAAAAAGGAAAAAAGTTTGTGTTAATCATGACCAGTAGGCTTTTAGTGTTGATTATGGATGCTGGTAAAATCCACTCACACTTTCTGTATACAGGTGTGCAGTCATCTGTATGCTGATTATTAAGCATGCCTCAAAAGCTGGCAAGAAGATGCCTTGAAAGGGACGTCACGAGGGCACCAAGAGTGCTTGTTTGGAGGCCCAGGAGAGAGTGTGCAGACATGAGCTAGCTGTGTAAAGTGAAGGCACTCTTGCCCTGTTGTCGGGTTGTGGGGACAACAGAGGAGGTGGATGCCAGCCCAACTCAAGATCTGAAAGGCATCATGAGTGAGATTGTTCCTGCTCCAGGAGTTTCTGATATACTAAGCAAGAGAACCCAAGTGGTCTGATGCTTAATGCTGAGTCAGGGAACTTCAGGACTTCCTAATTTCATATGTAAATTAAATATAGTAAACAGTAAATATTTACCAGTTCACGAAGAACCTGGGTTAACCATAAGAAAGGGCTTTTCCCTTCATTTCTACTTCACTTTTTAACTCTTACAAATTTGCATGGTTGAGAAGATGCCAAACATAGGAGTGAAGAATGAAAGTTTGGTCCAGAGTTGCACCCTATGAAGCAGACCTTTTAGTCTATTAGATGATGCTATGGACACTCTCACTGTGACCATTCTGTGCAAAGATGACCAGAGTGCTTGGTCACAGTGAAAGAAATTACTGCCCACCTAATTAGTATTGAAATCACAGTCCATAGACTAGAGCAGTCACTAGCAAATAGCACAACTATGAATTTTGTTATTTGCCTATATCCATCATTATTTGTATTTGTATATCTCAGTGATAAAATAGTGTATATGAATTAAATTTCCTTAACTAAGTTCTAATTCCTTAATACTTAATTTGTAATTTTAATTCTACATTTAGACTAATGACAAATTTTATGCATACCTGCTGAATAGTATGTGAATATTCTTAGTAGAATTCTGTTTGGAATACTCTTCTCAGAATTAATATATTTAACTGAATAAAATAGGCACTTTTTAAAATTATAAAGTAGTCTTGTTAATGTTTTATCATTCTCATCTGCTGGCTTTCAAAACTGCCAAAGAGAATGATGGGAATTTGACTATCTTCTACTTTAGTTTTTGAGGTTTTATATTGATAGATTAACAGGAGCACTTAATCTTTGTAAAATAGGGAGATTAATCTGTACATTGTAAAATATGTAGAGTATACTAATATGCTCTGTTGGGAAGATGTATTAAGAAATGTGGTGTACTACAACATAAGAGTGGTATTTAGATAGTAGGGTTCACTAAACCTTAATTTGATAACTTCACATGTATGTGTCTAGCTCATATCTTACACCTGAATCTCACACCCACATAGTTAAATACTCAGCTATCTGAAAGTGGCCTGGTTATCTTCCTTTCATCTTCTGAGGAGTGGTTCTAGATTCCTCTCCTCTTTATCTCCATTGTATATCAGGTGTCTTTGCTACCTGCTAACATTTCTCTCCTGTTTCCTTTGTCCACAGATTATGCTTTGGTCTGGGACCTCTGGCATCTCTTGCTTTGACTAATTTCTTAATCTTGTAACTGGACTAACTTCCACCTCCTAGGTATCTGGATCCTGTCTGATTTTGTACTGACTGGCTTACAACCATTGTAATGGATGCAATCTACCCCCTTAGTGTGGTTTTCACCGTTCTTAGTCACATGACCTTAGTCCACTTGAGCTTTGTTTCTCTGTTCTCTCATACACTATCTGTATTTAATAAAGACCAAATTACTCCTCTGGAATGAGTTTATATACTGCATCTGCTGCCCATAGTGTTCTTTACATTTGGGTTGTCTTGCCCATTTGTTTTCTCTCTGAACATTGTCTTTTCTTGAGAGCCACCCTAAGTATCCTACCCTGTGAGGTTTTCTTTGATTGCTCTTCATCACCACTCGTCTTGCCCTGAACTTGGGGTATTGATAGTTCCATCTGTCTGTCATTACAGCTGGTACAAACATGTGTGCTTGTTACCCTTTCTCCATATTACTTTGCTTGCACTTGAAAATGGGGTGCTGGAGTCTAATGAAGTAGCAAGTTGTGTAATGACAAGTCCCAAGCATGGCTGTGGAGTGGGGCAACTGAAGTCAGGAGAGGTGAAGGATGTTAAGGTAGAGATAAGGAATGCCTTCACTGGGTTACTGTAGCATTCTCATCGACAGAAGGTGCCCGCCACTTTCTACCTAGGCTTTATTTTAACCCAACTTGGGAGCAGTAAAGAGTGCAGTGTCTTTTCTGGGACCTTGAACTATTGTGAGAAGGTACAAACATGGTTAGCAATACATTACACATAATTAATGTGCTTTCATAATTTTTGTATTATATAATTTTTAAAAAATTTTCCCTGCTTAGACAAGATCCAGTCCTCAGGATATGTAGGCAAAAGAACTTTCATTTTTCCAGTGTAGGCTTATAGGGTAGGATTATTTTTTTACACAGAAAATTACTGTCTTTACACTAACTTAGCTTAGTTAGCCTTTCTTTGTTTGGAACTGATGCAGTTTCAACAATAGGATACAACAATATAATATTTTTTATTATGCCTTTTTCCTTTTTTTTCATGATAAGGATTGAACCTAGGGCCTTGTGTTTGCTAAGCATATACTTTACCACTAAACCATTCCACTAGCCAGTTTCTTTTTCATGTCAAATATTATCTGTGTTTTATAGAGATTTCAGGTACTTAGTTCAACCTATTGTAAAGGGGAAACAAAGCTGCTAATGCTTTGTATGAAAGTTTTACATGAAAAATACCTAAACTGTCCTTTGGTTTCTGTGTAGCAATGTGTGTTATGGTTGAAACCATGAGTTGGAAGCCTCTCAACTCATTGTGAATCTGAAAATTTGTCATCGTTGGTGTTAGAACACGTTAATGTCTATTTAAAATGTAAACTTTATTATGGAAAACGTTGTTAAAAATATGTGGAATCAAGCAGTATGTTACTCTTTTCAATATGGAATCCCAAGCACATGTCATTTTTGTATTCATGTCTAAATGGAACCATCATTAAGGGTTCTGGACCCTCTTTAAAGGGAAAAATATTGTCTTGAATTTTTGATGTTAATATTGAGTTTGGCATTTGGCCCAGGCATCATAATGTCATTTTGCTGCAAGCCATATTGAGAGAGGCACTTGTTAGAAATGTAGCTGATGCCCACAGCTAACTATGAAAATTAATTAAAGCAGTTGTCTGACAGACCATTTCTTTCCAGAAATAGAAAAACTCAACTACTAAACTGTTGGCATGTCTGAACTATTTTTAAATAAAATTCTACACTCATACCAGTTAAACTTTATAAGCTCACATTCTCCCAGATGCATAGTGAATGTTTCACTGTGATATTGAAAGCCTGTAACTTTTCTCCCAACACCAGCATTATGATAGACTTCAATAAGACGTAATTTAGCCAAATGTGTATATTAAAGGGGGTCTGTTTTAGTACCATAAATTCCTCTGGAGAAATGCGGATTTAAGACAAAACTCCTTTATACTTTTCACATTTGCTAATGCAGTGTGAGTTGGATTGGATTTGTTAATTTCTCTCACCTGGCCAAATTGGGGATTCACCCCGCCCCCAAACAAGGCATGGTTAGGTATTTGAAAAAATTTCTGACTTTGAGATCTTGGAGTTTAGCTTGAAAGGGGAATTAGGAGAGTTAGGTGCATTTTAGGGAAATGAATTGTTAAAAATTACTTTAATATTTATTAAAACACCAAAGCAGAGTTTATTTGGCACTGTTGAAATAGGTATAAGGAAGATTGTATCCAAGATGGCTGATTGATAGGTAGCATGATAGAGAGCCTCTCTGAAAAAAACAACTCCAATGCTAGAATCTAACACCATGGAGAAGATCAGACGAAAGGAGAGGAATTCTCATGACCCAGGAAGAAACTGAGGAAAAAGAAAAAAAAAATTTAAAAAGAAGAAGCGTGAATGAAGGGCTGGAGCTGGGCATGCTCTGGTTGCTGTTTTGGGTGTGTCTTAGAGTTGGGAAACTCACGATTGAGCTGAGGTTGCATCCTCGCCGAGAGCAAGGGTTGGTGAGCTCGAGACCCTTGACGGGAGGAGGCGCTGCAACAGGGAGTGGAAATGGCGAACTGCACAGATTTTGGTGAGTGCTGGGAACTGGATTCCCCAGAGTGGGATGAAGGGCTAGACAACATATTGGAGTTGGGCAGGACAGGCTTGAATCAACAACTAAAGCTGCTTCAGTTGGTGGCTCCTGGCCTAAAACGGATTGGTAGGATCTGCTTGGGCTGGGCCAGGCCCCTGGTCGGGACCCAATAGCCAGGGACGAGGCTGTCCCAAACCTGTGACATCCGCAGGGCACACACAAACGTACTGAAGACACTCACTGGTTGACTGTCTTAGAGGGGAGGGGCCGGTCCACATCGCCCCTGTGTGCACCTTACAGATCAACAGCAAACTGGAGAGGGCAGCACTTCCCTAGCCAGTACGCTGCAGAAAAACTGTAAGCAATACGAAAAGTCTGGAGACATCCACCACTCAACTGTTTGAAAGTAACCAGAAGCATGACAAGACAGAGAAACAATAAAAGACCTCCAACCACTGAATCAGGGAAAAGTGAGTCCAGGAGAGGTAAATGTGGAGGAGGGTGAGGGCAGCAAACATGCAATATCAGACACAGACTCATTGGAAATAAAGAAATACTTCCATGACCTCATTGATGAATTTAAATGTAAAATTCTAACTCAGATGAAACAAGATATAAGAAGATTAATAAAAGAAATGTTGGGTAATCCTCAAAAAGACACAATGGAAGAATGGAGGAACCCAGAGAAAGGAGAGAAGCCTTTGATGAAGAATATAAACAAAATCTAGAATACATGAAACAGATCCAAAGAGAATATCAGGAAGTTAAAAACTCCATTGAAGGCTGGCAAAACTTCTTAACAGAAACTAAAGACAGACTTTCAAAACTTGAAGATAGATTTGCAATGTATGATCACGAAAGGAAGGATCTCTTAAAAATAACAAGAAACCAGGAAGTAACGATACAAAGGCTAGAAGACGACAAGAGGATTTATAATTTAAGAATAAAAAATGTGAATGAAGAAGCAGGGACAAATACATATGAAATAAGAAGGCTATTCACAGAAATAATTAAGGAAAACTTCCCAAACATAGGAAATGGAAGTGATGTTCAGATATATGAGGCATACAGAACTCCAACCAGCTACAACCAAAACAGATCTACACTCAGACATATATAATCAGGATCCCAGAAATCCATAGCAAGAACAGAATATTAAAAGTGGTCAGAGAAAAGAAACAGATTACCTATAAAGGAAAACTCATCAAAATCACAGCGGACTTGTTGATGCAAACTATCAAATCAAGAAGAGCTTGGAGTGAAATATTCCAAGCCCTGAAAATAACCTCTAACCCAGATTTGATGTACCCTGCAAAACTCTCTCTCAAAATTAATGGAGAGGCAAGTTATTTCCACAACAAAGAGAAACTGGGGGAGTTCGTGACCACCAATCCAACCCTACAAAGAATACTGAAGGACATTCTAGGGAGAGAGAAGAAAATCACCAGGATTCCAGGAACAATGGCAGAAAGTCCTCAATGAAAGGGGCAGACAGTGGAATGAAGGAGAAAAATAAACAACAATGACAGCAAAATAGCATAGCAGAGATGAGGCAGAGAAGATTGGCTATATCGCTGTTTTGTCGTGGCTGATTTTATTCGAATCTGGTATGCTTGAGTGTATCAAGTCTGAGAGTAGAGGCAACTACTCCGAAGATGACAAGATTTAATAGGATACCCATTCTGGTTTGATTATTAACTGCCTTTGAAGTCCTATAATGTCTCCAATATTTGGTTTTTATTAATAGTGCTATGTACTGCTATGTTTAATTATACTATGCCTGGTGATATAGACAATTTTATTGAAAATAATAAGAGACATCATAGTAACTACTATAGATCACCTACTATTGTGGTTTTATATGTCCTTTTCATTTCATGTTTCTCTAGGAATTTGTATTGTTGACTTGTTTTGATTTGTTTCTCCCTCTAATACAGAAAGGCTAGGTATACATGTAGAGACTTACATATGTATAGAACTTCTAAACAGTTCATGAGAATTGATTATAGTTATTGTAAAAAAAAAAGAAAAGAAAGTATTCTAAAGGATATAACTGCAAGTATGTTTAAGTGTGTAGGATTGATAACCATATTACTAAATTTTTGTTGGATAGATGAACAGAACTGATTGTAGTCTCACTGTTTAAATGTCTACTTTGTATGCTTTACTTTTGTTACTTGAACAACTACTTCTAGGAGGAAAATATGTAGTTATCAATTAGTGATTTCTTACTGGTTTTTGTTTTTGGTTTTTTTTTTTTGAAATTTTGTATTATTTCTACCCTCTTTCTGTTTCTTTTTTTTTCTTTAAATAAAAATAAATAAATAAAACCAAGAAATAAAAGGAAGTGGGGCAAAAAAAAAAAAGACGTATAAGGGTGATTGCAGTGAGGTTGTTTCCAGTAGGTAAGAGAAATTGGGCCTAATTCAATACAAGAAAAGTATGTGTTTATAGTCAAGGAGTAGAATCAGGGGGGTCAGTGGATAGAACATTACAAAAAGGAAACACTGGGGCATATTTGGGGAATTCTGGCAAATGATCTGCTAGACTTTTTGTTGAAGGCAGGCCAAGGCCACCTGACAATTCCTGCCCAACAGTGGTGGATGAAAGACGTATTCAGATACTGAGGGTGACCAATATCAAGACTGGGGATTCTGGTTAGCCAAGCCTAATAGCGGGTTATAGTTAAAATTGGAGGATTCATAGATAGATTGAGAAGTGTCAGAGTTGAGGCCTAATTGGGAAGAGGATTCAGAGGAGACCAATTTTAGGCAAGGCAAGTCATTGGGAGAACTAGAAGATGGGTTTTATAAAGGCATCTTGAGGTGTCAGAACCTTGTGAAGGGCAACTGCACACTCAGGCTGTGGCTGGTGCTGACTGTGGTTGCCTCTGTCTGAAAGGCAAGTCCAATAAAAGGCAGTAGGTCTTAGCATTCTTTGGTATAGAGACTCAGTATGATGAGGAAGAGTTAAAAGAAACAGATTGGGGGAAATGGAACCTGTAATTTGCTAGGACTGTTTGCAGAAAGTTGCCAGCACTTGGTATTTTGACTCATTCAAGACTGGGAGTCTACCTGACAAGCCAGTCAGAGGATTTAAAGATGTATCTTTACATTTAACTTTCAAGAAAAGATAGGATTTCTACATAAAAAAAATCTGCTCTGGGCAGCTCAAAGTGTGGTTGGTATACACAGACGTTTGAACTCCAGGCGTCTCCTAGACCTGTGGAGTCAGCACTGACTTGGTCTAGCACTTCAGTTCATGTGCACACGTGAAGTGTGAGAAGCTCTCATCTGGGGAATGAAGAAATGTTCTTGTGAGGTCGTAGAATTACACGAGTTTTCCATGGGGTAATTAGCCCCACATGGTTTGTGACAGGGATTCAGGAGTGAGCAGGTGTCCTGGCTGCTTAGGACAGTCAAGCGTTTGTGTTCTGCTTGGAGACTGGGCCCCATGTTCCTTTAGGTTCTGGCACCCTGTAAATGTAAATGTTGTGATTTGTAACCAAAATGATATTTTTTCTGGATGTATCTGATGCTAGAGGATAATTGAGGATGATTAATACTTTCTAGAGAACCTGTATCAAAATGTTAAAAGGAAATGTCTCAGGAGTTGGCTAAGAAAGACTTGTTTCGTCCTCAGATTTAGAGATGGTAAAGAGCTGGATTGAAAGGTTTTCTAATTAACTTATAGGAGTGCAGACTAAAAACACATGTGTGTACAGCTGTTTGGTAAGCTGATGTGGTTAAACATTGTTTTAATCTTCTAAGGCGGAGTTTGTAAATACCCTTTTTGTGTTGTAGATTCTGTCAGCAATCTAGTGAGTCTGTAGGTCACTTCTCATACAGTGTTAGTTCTCATATATTTAAGCAGGCAGAACTACTCAGAAACCCAGTAAATAAGTAACACCCTCAAAATACTAAAATTTGGAATACGGGAATGGGGATGTGTTTTAATTAACATATTAATCATTAATATCTAGTTTAATACCTGTTGTGCTTTCAAAATATTAGCATAAATGGTGTCTCAAGATGTGTAACTAATATAATTTGATATGGTAGTATTTTTTTTATTTCTGCAGGTGACACAGAAGTATAACTGATATTAAATAGACTTTACTTCTCACTACATGCAGAATTAATGGTAATTCAAATTTCATTTAAAAGTGAAAATAAAGGTATAGCAGTTTTTTTCTTTTAAGATGAGTGATTGCCAGCATGACTAGTCTGACTTTTTTTAAAAAATCATTCTAGGACCACATTTTAATTTACTTTGATTGGAAGCTTCTTGCAGGGTTCTTTGTAGTTTTTACTGATGGCTTTAATTTACCTGATGTTTATTCAGAAGCTGAATATTTACTGAATTTGTATTTCTGCTGTGAGTTAGGGTTAGGTAGGAAAAGGTGAGGAGAAGGAAACTAAATTAAACATTCCTGCTTTTAAGTAGGTGGAGAAACACTTTATTTTTTATTTTTATTTTTTTGGTACTGGGGATCCAACTCACAACCACATGCTTGCAAGGCAGGCACTTATGCCGCTGAGTTAAATCCCTGGCCCTACACTTTATTTATTAGTAAATCAAGATAAATTTTACTGAACTATGACGTGAGTTGCAGCTCTTCTGATTTTTGCATTGTTGCTTATACCTTAATGTTTGGGAAACATTAACAGATACTGCTTGATCATGAGTCACCTGCAGCCGTCACTAAGAATGTCTGAGGAACTGTGGGTGAATCTTTCTGCCCACACACACGGACCCTTATCAGATGAAAGTTGGAGAGTTTTGTTAGGCATTGCTTTAACATATACGTAAAGGTGCTTAAACTAGTCATGCTGGTAACTCTTTTCATGGGAAGAGATGGTGTCACTATATCTTTTTTCTTTTTTTGCAAGAGCAGTCTTTACCAGAGTGGCCAGCTTTGGAGAAAGGCTGCCATTATCAGAATTTTCTCTAAGACAGAGTTTTACTTTTATTTCACCTGGCCCATAAATATAGTGACTATTCTGTGAAGTCAAAGTCTGATTTACTAACTTTTTTTTTCTTTTTGTTTTTTTTGAGACAGGATCTTGCTATGTAGTGCAGGCTGGCCTTGAACTCACATAGCCTAGTCTGGCCTTGAGCTCACAGTGATGCTCCTGCTTCAACTTCCTGAGTGCTAGAATTATAGGGATGCTCTACCACCCCTGGCTGCTAACTTTTTGTAGATAGAAATATTTATATAAATAGGAAATTATTTAATATATGTAAAATATCACCTTTGGGAAAAAATAATGTGATATACACCATAGGTGAAAAATTAATTTAGTTTTATCATTGTAAAAAGAAAAAAAAACACCCTGATCCAATAAAGATACTGGGTGAAGTCCTTTACATGCACATTTCAGGAAGCACTTACATGAATTATTGGGCAAAAACTATCTTCTTGGGTAGATGTTGTGATCCTCATTTTGCAGTTGAAGAAATTGAGACTTAAGCCAAAGAATGTGTCCAACTCACAGAACTAGTGGAAAGCTAGCATTTGCCTCCATGTGTTTCTGAGTCCAGAGTCTATATTTGTGACTGTAATAGCCAAATCTTTAAGTCTAAAATGTGGTTATTATGAACTCTATGTGCCAGAGTGAATTGGCGGGGGAGGGAGAGAAGTTTTGTGTGTGTGTATGTATGTTTATGTTCATACATGGCCTCCCATCATCTTATTCTTTGATATAATTTTTCATCTTTTAGTGTCTGCTTTGCCATCTGCCACTCCCTGCCTTGCTGCCTCCCAGGATCTGTGCTAGGCCAGATCCCTGGCCTCAGCCCTTGAGTCTGTGTGATCCACTCAGCTGCCTTCAAGTGTTGAACCTGATAAATTGATTTTTATTGCTTATTTCACTTGCTAAAAAAGTTTTATTTTTATTTATTTTTAATTGGCAGTGTAGAGAAAAGATAATAAACTTGCATTTTAAAAAATATTTTAAAGATAGTAAAATGCAACAAAATAAGACAGAACAAAGCCAATCAAAACAATGCAGCAAAATTGGTACAAAACTTCAGAGCAGGATACGGGGAAAACAATAATAGCTACCATAGTGTAATTTGTTATCTTCACAATAGTTGTTGATTCCATCAGGTGTAACAGAATCAAACCAAAACCAAAGTACTATAAAACCAATCAAAACAGAATACTGAATAAAGCAAAACAATCAGAATAAAGCAAAACAGTGAAAACAACATTGGACTTCAAAGACAAGATAGAAGGAAATCCCCCATATTTGCTTTATTGCATACTGTCATCCTGCAGGAGTTGCTCAGACTGCTGGCCCCAGGCCTGCGAAATCAACCAAACTATACAAGCTTTTAGTTGCTTTATGTACTTTAGCTACTGTCAACTCAGGCTGACATTCTGTCACTAATGTGTGTGTGTGTTTTATTCTCAGTCCATGTACTGGTAGGCTCACAGGAGGTGATGACTTTTCCTGGAGTGCGTGTGGCTTGTGCTGTTTACTAAGAAGGCTGGATACTTGATTTCTTGGTTGATCCCTCAAGTTCCAGCATGGTGGATTCTTAGGAGACGCTGGCCCTTCTCTCCTTGGTGCACATGTGGCTTGCACTGCTTACCATGGAGAGGCTGATTTCTTAGTTGGTCCCCCAAGTCCCAGCATCAAACTTGCATTTCTTTATAAAGTTATCTTAAATCATTTTTATTTTTGAACTTATGATTCTAGGCTATAAAGTTATATACTAACTATAATCTGAGTACTCAGAAGTAGTTATTTTAAAATTGTAATCCAATAATATAACTTGTTCATTTAAGAGTATCACAACATGGAGAGGAAAGAGGCATCAGAGGGCAGACAGCAGTCTGCAGGTATTTATTTAGTCCTCACTGCTTGTCTAAAACAGCCAAATAGTGGAGGACATGAACCCTTTGTTTTCGCCTGCCCTTGTGAAGTTGTAATATGGGGGATCGAAGATCTTACTCCTTGGCAGGGATGGAGATTGCAGCATGAAGTGAACATGATTAAGAAAGGGAAAACCAGGGGGGCGAATGGAAGAGTCACTTCAGCTGCTGCTGCTGCTGCCTACTCAAGTCTTTGGGTAAGGTCTAAAGTAAGAAGCCACACCAGACTTTAGTGTAACTGGTATCAGTGTGTCCTGAGTGTAAATTTGGCTGGCTGACGAGTGACTTGTGTTCTTAGAGTGTTACAGAGTCCCACTGACTCCCACCTCACTCTCTAGAAACCATCAGGTAATTTGCACAGTGAGGGAATAGTGCCCTAGTGAGGATGGAAGGTCCAGCTGGCTAAATAGGCCAGCCCTTGGGCTCAAAGAAGGTGACGGTGCTTCTACCATTTTCTGTTGGTACCGAGAAAGAAGCCTTTTATTTTATTGTTCTTGTGTAGGAGGCATCTTGAGTCAGTCCACACTAATGCAGCCAGGCATTTGGAAGGATCTGTCCTAGACCAGCTCTCCTCTTTCTTTGTGGTAATGGTCTGAGGGATTTTTTTTCTTTTCAGGTTGGCAACAGTTGCCTCTGATTCTGCTTTTCTTGGTGTGGTCATTACTCTGTGGGCTGCCAGTGCCACGTGTTTGACCCTCCTTCGCCTGTCCAGTCTCAGTCCAGTCTGGGCCAGAAGCTGAATGCCATGTTTTTCTCATTTTGTACACTCATCATAGCTGGCCACTTGTGAGCCAGCTGTGTGTGCGCCAGCAGCTGTAAGGCATGGACGCTGAGTGCCAGGCTCCTTTCTGAGGGGAGAATTAGAGCGGCTCCCCAACATGGTACTAGATGTGCATTGCAGAGTCCCACTGATCATTCACATCAGTGTCTCTGCAGATGGGATACTAGGAGTGTGACCGTGGACTATGCTCTGCTGGCTCTTTGTTGAGAGGTTTGAATGTAACCAGTGTTAGAACAGTGCCCCGTGCACCTTGCACCTTTGCTGCCTGGAGAGTAGCCCATGAAGTGTGGTAAACTTGGTGAGGGTCCAGACCACTGTGCTTTCAAAGAATCCTGCTGTTCCTGCTTTTTAATAAGGCAAGGTCATGTTCTGCTGTACGTTTCAATATATTACAATAACAGCCGGCTATTTTTATTTCCTGACTAACACATTTTGCTTGCTTTGTGTATCTGTATAAAATCCTGTTTAAGCATAGGTATAATACATTATTTGGGATAGTTGTTAGAATGGATCAAACTTATTTATTGTAAAATCAATTATTTCAGTCATAGTATTTCAAAAATATTCTTTAATAGCAAGGTGAATGAATTTTAATAATTAAAGTAGAAGAACATGTATAGGATAATGTGTAAATATAGGCAGAAACTTAAATGTGTAAAATTTTTCTCATGTGAGTTTCCTTACAGCTTTGAAAGTTTTTATATCATTTGACCTTGGTACTTCAGATTTGGTCTTTTTGTTGCTGTTATAAGGTGTAGCTGTCTGTCATGTTTTCCTGGTAGCTTTCAAAGAGCAGAAATGAGTTTCAGATGAAACAGAGCTCCTTATGATTGTATTCCCATTTGGAATGAAGCTGACAAAGCAGAAGGATGGTGCACAGAGGTGCAGAAGGAGGCGCTGTCTGTAGCCAGGCAGTCGTTCCCCTCCATGTGAGAGACAGGGGAAGACGAGATGGCGTTAGAAGTTGAGATGATTGTGCTTGACCAGGAGTGTATAACATTTCAGTTGACAGTTTTAATGCACATTTTATACTTTATGAGTAGAAACCAACTGTGAAAAACTCAATTCACTGTCCACAGGGCTATTTGCTGGCACTTTATAGAACAAAAGTTGTATGTAGATGGATCATATGCTATGATTGGATTAATGTTTGATTTCAAATCCAAGAAACTGATCCACTGAATTCATCTTAAAAGTATTTACAAATTTTATTTTTAACAACAATGCACACCCCCACACATTCAAAAAAAAAAATCAATGGTTAATCCAGTGGAATGCTAGCAGGTGAAACTGACTTTGAGTTAAGTTTTATAAAAATGTGTTTACATTTAAGTTGTGAAATGTAAATTTGTCTATTTTGATTTCTGGAATTTTGTACTATACCTTTTTAAAAGTATGCATATTAGTAATACATAATAAGATTTGTTTTGGTGTATTGGTCTGGGATATTTCTCAATGGTAATTAACACTTTTTTTCCTCTTGCAGAACTGGCTAGATCCTGCAAAAGAAATAAAGAGACAACTGCGAAGTGAGTATTTAAATAACCCTACTTTGAAGTTACTCATCTTTACATCTGTTTCCAACTTCAATAAAATTTACAGGTTACAGACTAGAATAACTGAAGACAATAATAGAATGATCCATTGTGTTTTGCAGTTATACCATCTCATACATGAGTGCTAGGCTGTGGTTATTAATTTTGTACTTGGCTTAAGGACCCTGACGTTTGAGGCGACTCACAACTCCCATTCCTTCATGTTTCCTCTCACTGTGATGTAACATCTCACCCTTCTGTCCCCATTGGAAAGAATGAGAAGCTGTTTTACTGTAACTTTCACTCTTCGTGTGAGAAGTCTTGCTGTAGGCAGACCTGTCACTTGCTGTGTCCAGTTGGTTGTGGAAGTGTGAAGCTTAAGTGAGTGGCATCTGTGTGCACTGTTGCTGGCTTCACTGGATGGAGAGCTCCCAAATGAGGGGTGAGCAGAGCAGTCTCTGCAGTTCTCAGCTCACGGCCTTCTCAGCGTGGGCATCGAGTCTGGGTTGTAGTTAGGCCTGCTTGTTCCTTTCCTCCCACTTCTCTGTTTGTTCTGTAGAACCCAGAGTGGCCTCATGTTCCACTCCAGCGCCTCAGCTTCCTCCGTGGGTTGTACCTCTGCCTGTGATAGCTGATAGGGGCTTTGGATTACTTAATGTACTTCAGGGTCTGTGGTGCTGGAAGCAGGGCAGACAGGAAGCCATGGCAGCTGTAGAGTTTGGAATGGAGAACAAATTCCTAACAGCCTAAGAGTGCTAAGAGCCATTTTCCTAAGAACTAGCCTGCAGACACTTGTACTGTTGATTGCATCTCTGTATTATTTCTGATGTCAAGGCCTGGAACGAATTTCTGCTTTCATTCCTGTCCTTCCCACCTCCCTTCTGTCTTTGACTTTAGGGTCTCTAGTTTTGTTCTTTTATTATTTTCTTTTTCATTATTATCTTCCATTTCTTTCCTTCTCTGTTTTTATATTCTGAGCATATACCTTCTTTTTCCAGTCTCCTTTCCTTTAGACTCATCTTTTTTCTCTTTAAAATGTTTTTGATTGAAGCGACCAATCTTCCTGGCTTGCCCAGAACTGAGGGAACCTAGGTTTGTGATGTTTGGTGCGAAGGCTGGAATGGTCTCAGACAATCTGGCAGGTTGGACACCCTGTCTTTTTTATTACTCCTGGCTTTCTGGCACTCATTGCCTTTTTGCCTTTCTTTTCCTGTTTCTCTACTTTGCATTTTTTATCTTGATGTTTCATCCATTTGTGTTTGTTTCATGCTGGAAAGGGTTAGGGGAGGAAATAGGTAGACACAGGTGCATTGTGCTGACCTTGTGGAAGGAACTGAATCAGAGAGCTTTGGAACTTTTCCGCTTGTCCCTTCTGGAGTTGTGGGTGCCCTGTGAAGTGCATGGATTAAGGAAGGTACAGATTTTGGGTTCTTACTCATTCTCTGAAACCAGACTTGCCAAGTGATCAGAGTGCAGAGAGAACATTGTTGGTCAACTTCTCAGATATGATTGATGTTCCATTGAATTGTTTTTTATGGTTTTGTTTTGCCTCTTATTTTAAGATTGTGTGTGTGTGCCACTCATTTCAGACTCATAGACATTTCCTGTTGGAAATCTCCTTTGGAAGAAAAAATTTTCAAGAATTTCAAAGTTTTTGGGAAAAACTTTCCAGAAACAGTGTTTGAAAAACTTTTGGAAGGCAAGACTTGCTGATTATGAATCACTTTTTTATGTTTTAATTATTTGTGAAGTATTATTTTTTTTAAAGAATTATTTCAGGATTTTTGTCCTTGTGGCCTGGCAAGAGGAATAGCAGTAACAAATAGCATCTGACTCTTAAACTGAAGGCAGTTCTTTAAATGGTGTGCTGTGCTATTTCCATCATGAGAGTAGGTTCAGGAAATGAAGTCATAGCTATTGTATTGATTTCTTTCTGCTTGTGTTAGACAGGTTAAGGAATTCAGTCTCTGCTGTGATTTTATGGTTACTTTACAGTTATTAGGCAGTACAAAAGATAATGTTAATCGTTTGAGTTACCTACGGCAATCCACAAACCTAATGGTTCCTGTTTAACATATATCTTAGAAGTATTTTCTGAGATGTACACAAATAGGATTGTATAGATGAATATATGAATAAGTCACACCTAACTGGTCTTAATTGGATTTAAAGTTTAATGTGAAAATTGCTAATATTACATTTTGAATATTCCTACCATAAAAGATAGATATTTGTTGTATTGCATACATTAACTTGATTTATCCATCCTACAGTGTATACATATTTCATACATGTTGTATACCATAAATCTATATAATTTTGTCAATTTTTTTTATTTTAAGGAGGGTAAAACTAAACAAAACTGAACAAAGCAGATCAGAAGAAAATAATGTAAGTGACAGATTTCAAAGCAAGACAACAGGAGATCTACAGTGGCTACCATAATGTCTCTTGCTTTTTTTAAATAATTGTCTATATCTTCACACACAATGAATTCATATAAAACAAAATAGTATAAAACTGATCAGAATAATGAAGGCATTACTGGCCTTTAAAGTCAGACAATAGAAAACTTAACAGTGGCTGCCATAATGTCTCTTGTTCTCTTCAAAAAAGCTGTGCATACCTTCATGTATGTTGAAGTTAAATAATACAAAACAGACTAAAACCATTCTGAACAAAGAATAAAAGCATTACTGGATTTCACAACATGACAGTACGGAATCAGTGATGGATATGTCTCTTTTTCATCAAAGTAGCTGTTTATTTCATCATGCATAATATAATCAATTCTCATAAACTGGTTAGGAGAAGTTCTATGCATGCATAAGCCTCTACATGTATACCTATCCTTTCTATAATAGGGAGGAAAACAAAACAAAACAAAACAAAAAAAAGCAGATTACTAGATAAACAAGAAACAAAAAAGACAAATAGCAATAGCAAAAAGGCCAAAACAGTGATGATATAGGCCTTCAAAACAAGGTGGTAAAAAACATAACCAAAGTTGTTATTTTACTTAGTGATCTTCAAGAGTTCCTCAGATCACCAGACACAAACATGCAAAATTGTTCCAGTCCTATGAATGTTAACTGTTTTGTTCCAAGAACTTAGAGAATTTGTAGCACAACCATCTTAGCTATCCTAAGTGTGTTTATAAAAATTTAGATATTTTTCTTTTTCCTTTTTCTTTTTCCTCCTTTTTCCTAAGCTATTATTTTTCCCCTTTGAGCAGATTCTTACTCTTACTGTATTTATTGAGGATTTTGTATCTTATATACTCTTACCATTTCTTACACTAGAGAGACAATATGGTATTTACACATGTGAGTTTGATTTATTTCACTTATGAAATAAGTATTTCACTTATGAGTTTGATTTAGTTCACTTATGAAATAAATAAAAGTCATGTCCATTTACTTATAAATATCTCAATGTGATCATTTTTTGTACCTGAGTAGTAGTCCATTGTATAAAAATATCACATCTTTTTTATCCATTCCTCAGTTGATGAATTTTTTAAAAAAAGTTTTGGGGTTGGGGCTGTAGCTCAGTAGTAGTGTTTGGCTACCATTCATGAGGCCCTTGTTATATTCCTAGTACCAAATAAACCAGGTGTTTACCATTATTGGGTTTTGGAAGTATATCCTAAACTATGTGTTCTAGCAGGAACACCCTATAGTCACATCCAGGCAAATGTGTGCTAGTGTAGCTAGTGTTAATACCTGAAAAACAAGGAGCCATGAAGAAATGATAATTGTGGATTTGATTATAGACTAACAGTCACCTTAAAGAAGCACGTGTGCTTGTGCATTGCATGGATATTTGACACAGGCAGCACAGTGCTGTAGGCCAAGAAACAGCATCTCTATATTCAGTTCAGCACAAGTAACTTTATTAGTAAAATAGTGATGATGCATGGAGCCAAAAATTCAGGAGTACGTTTGTAGACAGTGGCCATTCAGTAGATACCTGTTGACTTTTGAGAGAAAAAGTCCTGTGTTGATGACAAAAAGGACAGAAGGACATGCTGAACAGGAGAGCAGAGTTCAAGAAACTTTCAAGTCCATAAATTTAAGTTCCCACACAGCCTTCAGATATGTGTAGAATGGAATAGTTTACAGAGACGGCTTTTTTGTTTTTATTTAAAGACAGTGAACTTTGAATGGAACTTGAAATTTAGACTAGTGAGATTTAGGTTCTTTTAGGAAAATTGCTTCAACCTTTTCCTTGTGTTTGTGTTCCTCTCTTTCAAGCCAACCAAAATATGAGAAAACATAATGAATTTTAACTTTTAATGTCATTTATGATGTGATTGTTGGATACATTCATTCTTTATGCTCAATATAGCAAAGGTATATATAATACACAAGTATACTATACTTACACTTCATAAAACTGGGAAATAATTTTATTAAAGTATTCTGAGGTTTTGCCGCACTTTTTCTTCTTTGTGATCTTTGAAGTTGATCTATTAATCATTTTCTGCATAGCTACTTTGGTCATTTGCTCTTTACTGCTCTTCCCCCAGCTATGTAGAAATCCTGAGTTTGTATGTTTTTTATTTTTCAAACAGTGTAGAGTTGAGCACTGGAGATCATATGCTTAAAGTAAAATCTTATCTTGGAACTGTTACTGGAAGTTATATTAATTTTTTGGCATAATGGATCACCATGCAAAACATTTGCTAATATGCTGGTAATTATTAATAAAAAAAATTGTTACCTTTTAATGGTTTTAATCAATTTATGAAATTGATTTCAATTTTATTTTTCATTTCATTTTTGCTTCATATGATATTAGCTTCCTTTTAATAAAAAATTCTGCAAACTGATTTATGATGTGATAAGCAAAGTATCAAAACAAGCAGTGTAGTATTTATTTGTGGTGTATCAAATAATCATTCTGTTGTTTGGATAAATAACCATAGCATTTAATAATTACAGATCTTCCCTGGCTATTCACTTTTAATGTGAAGTTTTATCCTCCTGATCCTTCTCAATTGACTGAAGACATTACCAGGTACTTTATGTTTGCATTTAAGAGTAAATCTTTACTTACAGCTTTCATTGATTTCTGTGCCCTCAGAACATGGTGGTAATTTCAGGATTGAAAAATGAAATCATTTGAAAGTTAAGTTTTATAAGTTTCTTTGTAAATGGATACTATCCCAAATAGTTTGAAATGTTGCCAGTTTCATAAATTTTATTCATTGCTTAGTTTTTCTCATTATACTTTAATAATAAAATTATTTTAAAAGACAGTATTGCTAGCAACTTTGTTTCCTATGTTCTACTTTAAAAATGAACTTACATTGCAGATTTTAGTACTAAAGTGATTTTATTGTATAAACCATGTGTGCTTCAGTACTAGTCTCATAAAGATGGTTCAAGTATAAATAAATGTAAAAATTTTAAAAACTTGAACTGGTAATAGTTTCATTCTCCTACCTCCCTTATCCTTCTCCCTGTTACGCCTAAAAAATTCATAAAACTAAAAGGGCAAACCATCTTAGGTAGATTTAGTAGCTATTTCATTTTCATCTTCTCTGAGATTACGTGGCTATAAGAATTGAAGCTTAAGTTACAAACAAAGGGTTCAGTTGAGGAGCAAGAATGCATTTACTGATCCTGAGACTGACCAGGAGAGCGGCAACCAGGAACACAGGATTGTAGTGCCGGTACATCTTAGCCCTGTTAGACTGGGTAAGGAGGGGATATTTCAGCTTTGTTAAGAACAAGTGTAAAGAGTCGTTCTTACTTGCATGACCAAGGAAAACTGTGTGGCAGTGTATGTACTTTGAGAAAACAAGTAGGGTCTCAACTCATCTTGCCTCTTGTTCCTGGGCTTTGATGCTTTTCTGCCCAGCCAGTTTTGTTGTTAGACATCAAATTGTGTAAATGCTGAAAAAAGTGTAATATTTATATGAGGTAGGAATGAGATTTCTTTCTGGGATTAGAAAAATAGCAAACTGTTTTTCATTTTGTATTTTTTTTCCCTTCTTTATTGTTTGCTACTGAATAGAAATGTGCTACAGTACTAATTAATCACTACTAACATGCTAATTAAGCTCTGATTGAATTAACTTAAGCTAGTAAAGAGTAAGTAGCTTTTGAAACTGCACAGTTTCTTAGAGTATGCAAACACTGACAGGCTGACTACACAGGACAGAGCTTCACCCAGGGGTGCTTTTCACATGGGGCAGCACACAGTAGTAGTGCCTTTTGACCTCATGCGCTTTCCATACATACTCTTCTCCTTGCAGTAACATGTTTGGGGGACTGTCCTACGTTTCTTGTTGCTAGGACAAAATACCTGACACCCACAAGTTAAAGGAAGAAAGGCTTGTTTCAGCTCCCAGTTTGCAGCAGTTTCAACCCTTAGTCATCTGGCTTTAAGGCAGGGTGGTTTGGTAGAGAGGCGTGAATGAGAAGCAGCAGCTCATGACAGCAGGTTGGAGACACTGAAGCAGCAAGCAGCAGTAATAGCAAGCCTGCCTTCCTTTATTTCCCTTATATTCCATCTAGGTTATAAGCCTATTGATTGGTGCCACCCATACCCAGGATGGGGCTTCCACTGTCCATGCCCTCAATCCCACTATCACATCCTTAATCCACATTCATGTACCCTAATCTAGTCACTTTTGAAACTTTCTGTCCATGAGCTCATTGAGCCTTTGCGGGGATATCTAGATACAAGCTATGCCAGGTTGACAATCCTTTTGTGATTGCAACTTTGTTGCTTTGGTAAGAATTTTGGTTTTTCCTATAAATGGGATCTCCCTTTGTGACCTGGTCCATGCTTTTAATACTAGCACTCTGGAAGGTTGAGCCAGGAGGATGGTAAGATCCAACTCAGCCTGGACAACCTAGTGAGATCCTGACTCATTAACAACAACAGTAAAAAAAGTATGGAGGTATAGCTCAATGTGAAGGCCTTGGATTCACTCTCTAGTACTAATAGGGCAAGAATTGCTTGCTATCATGAAAGGAATGAGAGCCTGCTATACTGACTAAAGGCCTCAGTGGCGTGTGCTGTATTTGGGGGCCAGGCAGCCTAGATGCCAGGATTAAAATCTTCACTGTGAACATTTAGCAGGTGGGATAGGCTTTTGAGATGGTCCAGAGCGCTACTCAGAATAATATTTGAAGAATACTTTCTCACGGCATGTGACAAAAATTGGGCTAAGAAATTCAGATGCTCTTCCTAAGTTATTTAGGTTAGTAGGATTTACCCTTTGAAAATGGAATAAGAGACAGTGATGTGAGGAGAAGCAGCAGGATAGAATTTGTTTAGGTTCTCAGTGCCACAGAGTGTAGAGAACTAACACAATTATTGGTTAGAGAATTTGAAGATAATTGGAATCATAGTTTAAAATTTAGTTTGCTAAAGTAAGTACAGTTGTGCTTTTGTACTAGGGTCAAGGAAACATAATCATTCTTAAAAAGATAGCTCCTGTAATGCATAAAAATACCAGTCTATTACCCTAGAGAGAAAACTTTTTTAAACTCTTAGAAAATGATTGAGCACTTGCCAGTACTTTGCTAGCTAAGGGACTGTATGATGATAACTAGAGTCCCTGCCCTTTCTGGGTGTGAATTCAGGTGTGAATGAACTAAACTGGAGCCATGGAATGGGGCGTACAGTCTGATTCGTTAATAATGAGAGCTGGGATATGTTGGTAGAGAGCAGCAAAATGCCTGGGACTTAAAACCTAGAAAGGCAAAAATGTCCACAGGAGGAAGGTGGCCATTAGAAATGACAGCGTCCAAAAAAATCTTCAAGAATGAGGATTCTACCATTTTTTCGGAAAAGTTAGTGTAGACTTAGTGTAAATAGTGAAACTCGACAGTAGAAATCTAAGATGTCACCAAAGGCAATTGATGGTGGGGCTGTGGAGAAACGAAAAAAGTCTCCATACAATGTAAATCATGCTTCTGCGTATTGCTTTAGTGGGGAGCCACATTCTTTTATCCCTGCATAGTCAGCTGCTTGGATCACTGAGAAATAGCTATTGTTTTCCTAGCTACCAGCTCTGCATTCCCAGGCATTTTATTTATATTATCTGTTACTCTCACCTTCAAAGGAAGGTAAAGCTCATCCCCCACTCCTCCGTATTTTTTTTTTTTTTTTTGAGCTCTTCCCTTTTTAAAGGCAGCAAAGTAGTGTCAGGCCAGTAAATTAATGTGCTTGAGTTCACATAGTCAGTTCTTCCTAAAACTTTAGGGCTCTTTCTGCAGAATGGAGCCTACTGCTTCTTCAGATAAGTAAGTGGACAAGCAAGGGCTTTGGAGTACACTCAGTAAAACTTGTTGGTAAAGACGTTTCAGGAAAGGAAGAAATTTCAGAGGGTTAAGGCTACAGTGATTTTTTTTTTCCCTGTTTTTTTGGTACCAGGGATTGAACTTGGGACTTTGAGCTTTCAAGGCAGGCACTTTGACACTGAGCTAAATCTCCAGCCTCAAGACTACAGTGATTTTTATCATTAATATTTAAAACTTTTAAGAAGTATACGCATTTTTTTTCTTTTTTAACTCTAAAAAGACAGTTGAAGTGGTTGAAATGCTTACATCCGTCAGAAAACTGGATTTTGCTCTTAAATCAGACTAAGTACTATCAGGATAGTAGTTCAGATTTCCATTTTTTACTTAGCCTGCTAGATGTAGTTTATATAAACAAGCTACAAGGTTAGCAATTCAAAAAGCAAGGTGAGGCTTCTTATTAGCGAACATGGTTTTTGCTGAGGTTATGAAGAGTGTCTATAGTATAGGAACAGTAGAATGTAAGGGATTTGAATGATAGTGACACAATGTTAACTTCTGTTCTCTTCTGACCCTTTCTCTCTGCTCCTCACAGATACTTCTTGTGCCTTCAGCTGCGGCAGGACATTGCCTCTGGCCGCCTGCCTTGCTCCTTTGTGACTCATGCTCTTCTGGGATCCTATACACTGCAGGCTGAACTTGGAGATTATGACCCGGAAGAGCATGGCAGTATTGACCTCAGTGACTTCCAGTTTGCCCCCACTCAGACTAAGGAACTGGAAGAGAAGGTGGCTGAGCTGCATAAAACTCACAGGTCTGTCACCTTGCTTGCTGGAGAATCTCATCATGGCAGATTTAAACAGTTCGTAATGCTTAAATCTGAACACTGTTCTGAGGGTTATCCAGTTTCTCTTAGTGTGTCACCCAGCACTGATCATGACGGCTTGCAGCTCTTGTGATAACCTTTCAGTGTTTTTATGATTATAATATGAAGGTAAATGTCTCCATGTTTTGGAAAAAATGTAGTTTTCCATATGACATTTTCTTCGCCCTTCCCCCAGTTCCAACCCTTACCACACACATATCCAAGAAACAAATACATCCACTTTTTTTTTTTTTTGACATTTACATTTCTTCTGCCTTTTGTAATCACTGTGCTTGATAAGAGAGCCAGGGAAATAATGAAGCATTGAGATTTGAGCACATTGGCTCTGCATCTATCAGTAAGACAGTAGTGTTTTTTTTGGTTTTTCAGAGGCCTGTCTCCAGCACAAGCGGATTCTCAGTTCTTAGAGAATGCAAAGCGGCTTTCCATGTACGGTGTCGATCTGCACCATGCCAAGGTACTGTAAGTGTATTGGGAAGTAGCACTGTTCCAGTCTATGGACTGGAGCCTGATAAGGGTGTTTCACTTCAAAGTCTCTGTAATGTTTCTTTTCTCTTTTAATCTTTTTTTAATTAAAAAAAATTTATAGTACTAAAAGATACATTGCCATTAATCCATCTCAAAATACTCTTTCTTTGAGCACAATTATCCCATTATTCTTGCCACTTTCTGAAGCAGTTCTGGAAGTCTTCTTTCATGACAGTCTTTAATTACACTGTTGTGGCTGCCCTGATAGCCCTGATTTGAAACATTTACCTTTCATGGTCATTTGGACTTTGGGAAAGAGCTAGAGATTACAGGGTCTGGAGAATGAGATGGGTGAGGACACATTGTGATGTGTTTTTTTGTAAGCCGGCCTTTCCATTGAATTGTGCTTGGCAGCAGTATTCACCATATTTTTAAAAATATTTTTTATTAGCACATATTTGTGAATACATTTACCATGAGGAGTTGGTATATATATATATATATATATATATATATATATATATATATATATATAAAATTTTAATCCTTTTTATTTTTCCTTCTGTTCTTTTTCCTCAACATCTCTCCATTCCTAGATCCCTTTTCTATCTTTAAAAGGTCTTTCTCCTATTGCCAGTTATAATAATTGTTTATTTGGATTTCTCATATCAGAAAACCATGTGCTATTTAACCTTCTGTATTTCATTTATTTCACTTAGCATTATGTCCTCAAGGTACTCTCATCTTCTAAGAAATAACTCAAATTTATCCTTTTTTATGACTATTACTCTATTGTGTGTGTGTGTGTATATATATATATTTTCTTTATTCGTTCACCTGTTGGTGGACATATAAGCTGCATTCAGTATTTAGCTATTGTGAGTTGTGCTGACACTGAGAGTTATTTTTGTATGGCATTCACTGAATCTTGTCACTGAATTGTTTTTCCAGAGCTGATTCCTTTATTTTTTCCCTTTTGCTTACTCCTCCAGTTAAATGTCCTCCATCTACCTGCTGGTGCTGTTGGCCTCCATGTCTCTCTGACTCCCTTAAAGTATTTTCTGCAGTGCTGGTTTAGTGGCCATACATTTTTTTTTTTTTTTTTTTGCACTTCTTTGTCATGGGTAGCTGTAATCTGAGGAGTCTCAATCCTGGGACTCCCTGGCCCTGTCTTTCTATGTCAAGGGTGCTGGGCCAGGTGTGCTCTATGTGGCATAGAGTGCAGCTTCCTGGTGGTGGGTGGCTAGCTGGTGCCTGTGCTCTTATTTGCCACACATCTCCTGCCCTAGGCTTGGTTACCTCCCCCTGAGCATGGCTGTGAACCATCTGCTGGGCTGGCCTCTAGGGATCTAGGTTTGAATCATTAGCCTGGTTTACTGATGTAGCAAGGCCATGTTTTTTTTGTTTTGTTTTGTTTTGTCTTTTTGAGACAGGGCCTCTGCATTCAGGCTGGCCTTGAGCTCACTTTGTAGCCTAGGCTGGTCTCGAATTTGCAAGGATCCTCCTGCCTCAGCCTTCCGAGTATTGGAATTATAGGTGTGAGCCACCATGCCTGGCTCAAGGCCATGGTTTTCTGTCTGGGCTTCCTTCCTTTTCCTCATTGTCTTGCCTCTGGAGATTTGGTATCTTCCACAAATAGTGTGTTCACTGGCACTAAGCTGGATGCCAGGTGGAGTCTGAGAAAAGACCCTGCTTTTCCCCCCAGACACCCCTAAGATTGAGCATCGACTGGGGTGTTTGTTGTTGTTTTGTTTTGTTTCTTAATTTTCTTTCCATGCTGGGTTTTCCCTTTATCACTACTTCTGAGCACCTGCAGGTCCTGGCGACCTCTAGAGTGACATATGAGTGCTGCCAGCTCTGATCTGCCATCTTCCTCCCCTCCGTGCTGTTTTCTTGGTGACTAGTTGTGATGTTCTTGTTTGTGGAAAGATCGGTTATTCTCCCTATACCTCTTTGTCTCTTCCCAGGTGTCTATTAATATCCTTCTCTAAGTATTTATTATAAGACTCATCTTGGCAGCCTTTTTATCCTTATCCTCTTATTCATCACAGCTTCTGCTAGGCCAAGGGCTGCTGCTCCCCAGCTCCCTCTTACTTCTGTTTTGGGAGAGGAGACCAGATCAAGTAAAAAAAAAAAAACAAAAAAAGTGGCACAAAAGAGACGTCCAGAGGGCTGGCTTGAGCGAAGCCACCATCACAGGACGCAGCCCTGATGCCACCCCCAGCTGGGGATCAGGGTGTTAAATACCCTGGCCTCCTTTCCCTTCCTCCGCTAAATCCCGTGCAGAGCCTTTGGTGTGCAGAACCCACTCAGAAGCCAGCAGACAAGGATTTCTGGTGTCCTCGTGGAGGCTCCAGAGGGGCAGCAAGCACAGCGAGAGAGGCTCTTTTCTCATGGTCTTGCTGGCTTTTGTTGAGTGGTAGCACTTGGACGTGGAGAGTTAAGGCGTGCTCTTCTTCATCTCCCAGCCCTTGTCTGTAATTCCTGTTCACCCAAACACTGGTTAACTCTACAATGGCTACTGTATGTGGAGCAACCCAAAGTCAGCCAATGTACTTGAATCTCAGTGGTATTTATTTTTAAATTGCATAAAATATCTTCCTTGTCCTGCCTGAAGATTGCTTCTGACCAGAGATGCCCTGTTCAGTGTCTCTACCATGGCTCCCTCTCGTTGGGAACGTTTTGTCTTGGGCCATTTCTTGCCTTATTTTGCTGGCCATGGGAGTCACATTCTTGGCAAATATACCCTTTGGCTCTGATGCCAAGTTGCCTGGGCACCTGTGCCTGATTCACACTGGCTTTCTACACTATTCCTTGAGAGTGTTATGGCTTCCAGGCTAAGAGCAAATAAAGCAACATATAGATTCATTTTTTAACCTGCTCAGGTTGGTCCAGTATAATTTTGTTTGTGCAGTTGTATATGAATTCTTCAAGTATTCCAGCAGAAAGAAATTAATATCAGTTGCCTGGTCCTATACTTTAATGAATGTAAATTGTGTTAAATTATGCTTAATAATAAGGCAGTCAAAATGTTATGCTTTTCTTGTATTGGGACTTAGACTAAAGGTGATGTCATTCTAGCATATTTTGGTGAGAATTTGTCCCAGGTGAATGATCTTTGAAAATGTGACTATCTGTGGATAGTACTCTTCAAATTTTACATGGATATATGCATTTCTCCTCTGAAAGATAGTGATTTGTGTATTTTGAATAGCACGTATCTTAGATATTCAGTACTATTTTAAAAATTAGATAGCTTTCATTTTTATGTAAATTATTTGGTTTACAATATCTTTTCATGCTCATGATTATTCTAGATTGTCATATATTTCAAATTAAAGCTCAGAGAAAGAAAACTACTATAACTTCAAAAATAGTCTGCAGCCCTTTAAAATATGCCAGCCAAAGGAATGCTGAATGAGAAGTGGATGTCAGCACTCTTACATTACTGAAAAATTGCCTGAAAGAATTTCCAAGATTTCAATACTGTTGGCCTACCAGAAAAATTTTCTGTGAAGATTGTTGTTTTGCAAAACATAGGCATTGTTTTAACAGCTATCAGCTAGCATAATCCATCTGAGATAAATTTGTGTAAAGTAAAATGGTGGAATGCACTTTGGAGTAGGCCAGCAAGACTGTCCCTGAAGGCTGGAATAGCCTCCAGGCAAACATTTTAATCTTTCATATCTTCAAGATATCTAAAACCAATTCTGTTTCCTTCATCACTACTAAGAACTTCATAGTTCTGAGAATATAAGAAGTTATGGCTTCTGAAAAATAGTGTAACCTATAGTCATGTTGCAGTAATTGTTTGGCAAGTCAGATTCATCCCTGAAGATAGATTTAATGGGGTGTGTGTGTGTGTGTGTGTGTGTGTTTACTGGTGCCATTGACTTGTAATGCCAATAAAATTTAAATACAAACTTGTTTCCATTCTCAGTTGTGCTTTGAGGGGCCAATTAGCCCCTGATCTGTACTACTCTAGTACCTCTAACTGTGGTCAAATGGGTTTTGTTTGGCAGGACTCAGAAGGTGTGGACATCAAGCTGGGTGTGTGTGCTAATGGGCTTCTCATTTACAAAGATAGACTGCGAATCAATCGTTTTGCTTGGCCGAAAATCCTGAAAATTTCCTATAAACGCAGTAACTTCTACATTAAAGTTAGACCAGCAGAGGTAAGCAGAGTACATTTAGCATATCTGATCAGTAGTGCTCTCCTTTACTAAAGGGCAGGTTGGTGAATCCTTTTCACTAAAGTCTTAATAAAATGAGCCATTCTTTATTTTTCTATGATAAAAAGTTAGGATTCTTGATAAACCTACATATGCAGATTTCTCTTGCTAAAAATCTGTAATACTACCACATCTTGCACACACACACACACACACCATTAAATCTATCTTCATATATATATATGCCTAGCACATAGTATGTCCTTGGTAGAGATCAGTAAAAGGGTGCTTAAGAGTTCTTACTGCTTGGGAAGTGAGGAGTAGTTAATTTATGTGAATAGTTAACACTTGCTTTTTGTGAACAACACTGTTGTACTCTATGAAAATTCATTTGGTATGATTTTATTAGATATATTAATATTTACCTTGGTGAAGAGGAATTACTTCTTACAGAAACAATTAATGCATGTTTGTTGGTAGCTTCTCACCAGTGCCTAAGGAAATCAGGGTAACTTGTTTTGTGGATTCTTTGCAGCTGGAGCAGTTTGAGAGCACCATTGGATTCAAGCTGCCAAACCATCGGGCAGCAAAAAGGCTATGGAAAGTGTGTGTGGAGCATCACACTTTCTACAGGTAATGTGTTCAGACCATACTGGCTTTGCTGTTGGTCCTCTGTGTAGATTGGAGCATGGCAGATGCATTAGCACATGCCTAGATTCCTTATTCTTGGTGCTGCATCTCCTCTGTCATGTGCAGCCCTGTTCTGTGTCCTTTTCTGTTGCCTAAGGTCATGCTGTGAGCTGCTTGCAGATGTCCAGCTCCATCACTCTGCCCCTTGCCTGCTACCCTACTGTCACTCTTCTGAGTCTTGATTTAAGTAGATGGTCTTATCAGCTCTCTCCTAGCATTGCTTCTTGTCCAAACCAGCCTGAACCCTGTGGTCTGTTGTGCAGGCTGTTTTGTTAGGAGTGTTAAACAGCCCCCCACCCGATCCACCATGTTCTTATCTTCATTGTACATCTGCCTTCCCCATCTGCTGGTGCTGCCCTCACCTGTATGTTTGCCATCTAGTGCTGCCTTAAGTATTCCTTATGAGAGAATAATTGTTTTAATAAAGCTGTGTGGATTGATGCTATTATAATTTCCAACCTTGGCTAGGTCTTCGTTTCTGGTCAGTGTAATTGCCTCTCTCTGGCATGCACTGGGCCCTAGATTCAATCCTTAATATTTCAAAGAATAGAAAATCAAGAGGAAGTTATTCGATGGATTTTAATGGATTTAATCACAAAAGGTGCAAAAGGCTTTTTCTTTTGCCACCAATTCTAAATGCTGTATATGGATTCTTTTAATCTTTACAATATGTCTATGGGACAAGGGCTATCATCTTTCACACAGGAGAAGCTGAGGAACAGAGAAGTCGAGTAGCATGCCCTGGTCACATAGGTAATAGCCAGTGCAGTTAGAATGCACACTCAGCCCTGTCCTCCTGGTGCTCAGGGTGTATTGCCTGGTGGCATCTATCCTCAATGTGTGTCCTTGGATTTCCCACTGCCTCCTGCCCTCAGAGCCTCAAGTACTCTGGGCAAGAGCTGTGCCCCTGAGTTAAGCCTCCAGCCTGTTACTTTTCTTGTAGGGTCATAAACAAGAGATAAATGCAAACTTCTTCCAGCTTGATAATAAACTGTTACTTAAACTTGGTATCAGAGTATTCTCAGGGTCTTAATGTCATCCACTGTGTTAGAGCTTCACAGAAACCTGTGTCCTTGCTGTGATTAACTCAAGTCATTGTTTTGTGGAGGGCTTCTTAAAATGTTCCTTTTTTTCTGTAGATAAATAATGAAACTTCATATAGGGTTTTATAAAATTAAAATGTTTCTATGCTGCTTAAGCAGCAAAATATTTAAAACTTGAATTTCTTTGACATATTGTTACTTAGATCTTTTACTCAAGATCTTTAATACTCTGTAAAAGTTATTTCTTTTATGTAGTTTTTATATTCTCAAAATGATGGATGTCTTGTAGTGGTTTTCATGTTATTGTTATGAAGATAGGGTCATGTTGCAGGTCTTGATGTGGAGAATAACAGTAATATTAAAAGGAAATAAGAGTTCTTGATGTAGTAGGATTGAAATATTTTCTTGCTTGGCCCATACTTTCTTAAAAAATTTATTTGTATCACCTCTGACTTAAGTCACCAAAAGAATTTTTTGGAGGAAGCTAATACATGTCTAGTGTTCCATTCTTTTTTGTTTTGTTCCCACAATTAAGAATTTCTTTGTCATCAAAAATTATATGTAAGCTAATAATTTTGCTATGTGATCACTAGTGTCAAGTAGACCAAAAGTATTTCACATCAATTTAAAATAAAGTAAAAATCTATGTAGTTTTTGACTTTTATTTTTTGCGTTGTAGTATATATTTGACTTTTAAATGTTTTCCTTATTTTTTTTGGATTTCTTTTCTTTTTTGTAAAATATCTTCTACAAAATAATAATTATATACAAAATGATTATTATAATTCATAGATAATTATTTTGATACACATTTAAATGGCAGTAATCAATTATCTGACCATCACCTTAACACAAATTTGACTAAAGAAATAGTAGTAGTATGTAACTCTTCTTACCTGAGCTTAGCTATTGGGCTAGTTAGCTGCATATTCCAGCCCATATAAATGGGAGGTTACCTTCAAAATTGGGAGAAAACCCACAAGAAAACCAGCAACTCCATTTAAGAAAATGACTGGTTTTTTTGTTTCATTAAACTAAGACTCAACTTTTCTCTAGTAATTTTTGCAGTGTGTATCTGTCCTAAGTTGCAGGGCTTATATGCTTCAGGCCATCGCTTCTTGGTCTTTTGGCAGATCGAGTGTAGTATTCTTCAGTGCAATGACCATGCAAATGAGCAAAGGAAACACTGCAGAGCTGGTCACAGTGTTGGGTGCCAGTAGTGACAGCTGCCGGGAGGATCACAGCTCACCAGTTTGAGATCAGCCTAAGATCACGGCAGGATATGAGAGAAGGGGCAAGGGAGAGGGAGAAAATGTAGAAGGGTAGGCATGGTGACGTGTGGCTTTATGTTGTCTGGATACTGAAGTTCAGGTGTTCTCATATAGTAAAAGGTAAAAATAGACAATAGGGTCCTCTTTGTATTTATTACCTGCCATATAAAGGTCCCAGCACAGATATGTGAAGTTATATTAAAGAATAATCAGAAAATTAGGAGACACTAACAAAGTTTTTCTTAGTTTTCTTTACAGTTGTTTTCTGAAATGACAGATTTTCGGATCTTTTAAGAAAATTCAGTTCATTTTTTAAAAGAAAAAAGTTATTTTTAAAAAGATAGAACCTTTTGCGTACATATTCTTTAAAATATTTTCCTAATTCTAAAAACAGGCATCCTGTTTCTAGTTTTAAATTTTGTTTTGGATATTTTTTTTGGGTTATCAAATGTGTGTTTTCCATTGAACTGTTCTTTGAAAAGTTCCCATTTCCTTTAGTTGCTGATTCAGAGAATACTTTATGAATAGTGTTATTTCTCAATTGCTGCCCTGATGAGTTTGTCAGAGGTGCCCCCCTCTCCCTTATAGATCATCACCATCTTACAGAGAACATCCTTAGATCCTAATTAGCTGGATTGCTAGCTGTGTAAACCCAGAGTAAACTCACCAGGAGACAGTTCAAGGAGAATGACCACATCTTCCTGCCTCTGTTATTTATGATCAGAATGCTGGGCCTTTTAAATTCTCTGTGCCTCATTCCTCAAATGGTAGAGAGAAAGAATTCAGAATATGGATTGAGTTCTTTTTCGGGGGTCCAAATTTTCTAGTATTCTGACATTCTAATTTAGTTATGTAACTTTTACTAAAGTACAATTTAAGGCACTGGACACTGTCACATTGTAGTTTCTCAGCAGTATTATCTATGTCTCCTTTGAAAATCTGTTGGCAGGAAATGGAGTTTTCAAGAAACACTTCTGCTTCTATTGAATAGATTCTATTCCATGAATAGATTCAAGCCAACAGGGCAAGAAGTCTGTTAGTGTTTTTATCAGTTTAATTCAGACATTGTGTTTTCTGGGTGAATACTGTTTTGAGAATCTTGAGTTGAAGAAGAATTGCTTCAAATTCATCATGTCTAGCTTCTCCTTTACTCGGATCTCTTTATTAGTCTAAGCAGAATGAAATTTCTAAAAAAATGTACAGAGGTCTTGAAATAGTTGAAATGATACAGAGTTTTTAAGAATTTATTTCCTTGGAAAAGTTTCCGTGGGATTCTCCATACTCTTGAATTGTCAACTAAAGTCAATAAATGTTTAAGAGCTCTAAGATTATCTTTCAGTTAAGACTCTCATCAACTCTCAATAAAACAATAAGAACAAGGCAATTTTATTTGTATTCCAAAAAAGATTGGTTTATTTACTGAAAACATGTTTTTCTGGAAGTCTGGAAGTATTTAATGTTACGAATCTAGGGCTTACACAAAATTGTGTAAGTGAGCAAAGAATGTTGGTCATCTGTGTGGATCCCCTCTGTGTGCTGTGCTTCATGTGAAAGATCGTTTAATGGAACAGATTCTTAACATAGATGATTTTTCCCAGGAGAAATAGGCATAAATATTAAGAATTACTAATGGTAATGGATTGCTACTTGGCACTTAGACTTAGAAGCAAGAGTTTAGACATATGTGTTTGTGTAAATGATTTACACTATTACAAATAAATAACTCTTGATGCACACTGAGAACAGCTGTTCTTGTGCTCAAGTTGAGAAAAACCGTATCCATGAATACATGAATGTAAATTTACACATCATCATCGTAAAACTGTGTGCACAGGAAGGTTTATACATAATGTTCTTTTTATTATAAAGTTTAACATTTTTGAGTAGTCATACTTAAATAAGATATTAAAATAAATGAAGTTCTAATTTTTTAATTAAATAGTCTAATTATGTTTCTCCCTTCTTTACCCTTGTAGGCTTGTGTCTCCAGAACAGCCACCAAAGGCCAAGTTCTTGACTTTGGGGTCCAAATTCCGCTACAGTGGCCGCACCCAGGCGCAGACACGCCAGGCAAGCACCCTCATAGATAGGCCAGCACCACATTTCGAGCGCACCTCTAGTAAACGAGCCTCTAGGAGCTTAGATGGAGGTAAGCACTATGATAATTTCAAATTGCATTTGTTTTTCTCTAGTCTGGTGAGGCCAGAAAATGTCGATCTAGTTAACAAGGCCACCAGAAATACTCTAGAGTAGTGATAGCAAAACTATGGCATATGTATTACTTGTTTTTAAGACAAAAGATGTTATTGTATAAGGTGATTTTTCTAAATGAAAACCTCAGTGTTCAGATTTAATAGCAATATTGTCACTTTGTGATAAACGTTGGGTTTTGGGTTGCAGTTTGAGCACTCATCTGTAAAAAGTGTGCCATCACTGCTTTACCAAGATAACCATTTATTTCTGAGTAAATAAAGCCTTATTACATGCAGAATAAAATAATTTTTTAGTGTTTTCAAGTTGTCATTTCAATCATTTTTCTTTGTATTTAGTGCATGCAAGTGTTCTTTATAATAAAGTTTTATGTTTATGAGATGTTAGAACATGTTATTGATTTGACTTGATTCTGATGTATTTCATATAATTTTTAAATCTGGTTAATGACAAAGTGTAATTTTAAAGTGTTTTAATGTTAACATACAAAATTTATTCAACTAAATTTAAACATTCCTAGAATCATCGTATTTTGAGTTTTGAAGCCTAATAGGCCATAGTTTTTTGTTGGCGTATCTTTGCGATGCATAATAATTACCTTCATTTTGGAGAATGGGTATATATACATATCACATCATTTTTACTTCCCCTCCTCACCTCCCTCTGCCCTTTCCCAGATCCCCTTCCCATCTCCATAAAGTCTACCGTTTCCTGCCTTATCTCTTGTTTTGCTTATTATTTGTATTTAGGGTTTCTTGTATAAGAGAAACTGTGTGATCTTTATGCTGCGTTTGTCTGATTTACTTCTAGCATTACATTCTCAGATTCCATTGAGTATCTTAAAGATTTATCCTTCTTTATGACTAATACTTTGTGTGTGTCCATTTATCTGTTGATGGGCATATACATTGCTGCCATAATTTAGCTGTATGAACTGTGCTATAACCATGGGAATGCATGTTATCACCATAATTGATGTTTTTGGCTCTTTTAGGAAGATGCCAGAAGAGTAATTGGGTCAAATGGAATCTCTGATTTTAGTTATTTGAGGACTCTCCATACTGATTTTCATAGTGATTATAGTAGTTTATCTTCCCATCAATAACAGGGAAGAGTTCCCTTTTTCCCACAGCCTCCCCAGCATTCGTTGTATTTTGAGTTCTTGCTGATAGCCATCCTTATTGGGGTAAGATAGAATCTCAGTATTGTTTTGAGTTGCATTCTCTAATGGCCAAAGATGATGAACATTTTGTTGTGTGTTTATTGGCCATTTGTTTCTCTTCTTTATAAAAGTGTCTATAGTCAGTTCAATTGCCCATTTTTTTGATTGGATCTTTTATTTGGGGGGATCTAATTTTTTGAGATTCTTTATGTACTGCAGATACTAGTCCTCTGTTCAAAGTGTGGCTGGCAAACCACTGCCTCTCATTTTGTAGACTGTTTTTTCACTCTGTTGATTGTTTGCTTTGCTGTGCAACACCTTTTAAAAATTCTTATATAATCCCATTGTTGATTCTTGGAGTTATTTCTCATGCAGTCAGGGTTCTATTCAGGGAGTTTGTGCCTATGCCCGTGTCTTCAAAGTTTTACCTATTTTATCTTCCAACACACTCAGCATTTCTGTTTTATATTTAGGTCTTTGATTCATTTAGATTTTATTTTAGTCCAGGGCAAGAGATTCTGCATATAGATAGTCAGTTTCCCCAGCATTATATGTTAAAGATGCATCTTCATTGTATGGTTTTGGTTTCAGACTGTTGAAAGTGCATGGGTTGTTTCTGCACCCTCATTTCTAGTCCATTGGTAAGTGTGTCTGTTTTTGTGCCAGGATCAGACTGTTTTTATTACTGTGTCTTTGCAAAGTCTATGGTTGTGATGCTTCCTATTTTGCTGTTTTTGTTCAGGATTACTTTGGGATTCTGAGTTTGTCATGGTTTCATATAAATTTTAGAATTTTTTTTCTAGTTTTGTGAAGAAAGCGTATGATATTTGGGTTGGAATTGTATTAACTCTTTCTGCACTTTGATAATACTGGTTTTGCCTATCCAGGAACAGGGATACCTTTCCATTTTCTATTGTACTCTTCAGTCTCTGTTTTTCAAAGTACCAAAGTTTTTGTTGTAGAGGTCTTTCCTTTCCTTGGTTAGGTTAATTCCTAAGTATTTAATTTTTTTACGGTATTATGAATGAAATTGTTTTCCTGCTCATTCAGTGAGTTCATTGTTGGAATACCCTTGTGGTGTTCCTGATTTTAGAGTGAATGTTTTATTTTTTCCCCAGCATACCATTCCTTTATTTTTTATGTGTTACAGAATTTTATGTAATGCTTTCTTTTTCACTTTTATTAATACTGTACATATTTGCAGTACATAATGATTACATTCACTAGGGAATTAGTACTTGCATATAACACATTAAAATCTTTTTTTTCTCTTCTCTCCATCCTCATTTTATTTTTCTAGCATCAGATTTATTTATGGGACCATATGAAGTTAATTATACACATAGAGGAAAAACCAGACTAATAGGCCAAAGAATATATAAAATATGTAAGACAGTTATCAAGGTACATTTTAAGATACATTGTCCATGCTGAATTATAATACTTTTTTCTCTCTCTTTTCTCCCATTATCCATCTTTTATTTTGTAGTTTATATTTATGCAGTTGTCCCTGAGTTCATGAATTTAATTTGTTCTGTGAATTTGGAAAAGGTAGTCATGTTTATATTTGTGTGGAAAAGATGGCAGTAATCATGTTTGTCACCCAGTGTAGTTTGCAAACTAAAGCAAAATTTCGCCAAACACTTACGTTTACAAACAAAAATATTCATGAACTGAGTGAGGTACCACTGTGGTAAGTTTTTCATAAAGATAAACCATGCAATATTAAAGCTTAGGTGTCTGAGTTGCTTCAATTACCATTATTATCTCAAGATACATTCTTTTTCCACAAATGGCTCATTTATCCTTTATGGCAAATTAGTAATCAGTTGCATATAAATTCCACATTTTCTTCTGTTGTGATTCATTTATCTGTCAATGGGTATATAGGCTAATATCCCAAGATTTAGCTGTTGTGAATTGTGCTACTTATAAACATAGGTATGCATAAATTGGTATGATGTCTTTAACACATTTGGGAAGATACCTAGAAGGGAATAGCTTGATCACAGGAAATTTCTAGTTTTAGTTTTTTGAGGAATCTCCTCCTGATTTCCATAGTGGTCTTATCAGTTTACAGTTGCACCAACCGTGGAGAAGCGTTCTTTTTTCCCCAGAGCCTCACCAGCATTTGTTACTGGTTGAATTCTTGATGGTAGCCATTCTTTCTGGAATGAGATGGAATCCCATTTTTCTTTTAATTTGCATTTCTTAAATGACCAGTGACATTGAACTTTTAAAAATGTGCTTATTAGTAGTTTGGATTTCTTTATCTGAGAATCGTTCTTTCATTTCTGCTGCCCCCCCTTTTTTTAACTGGTCTTTAAATTTGGGAGATCTCATTTTTTGAGTTCCTTATGTATTCTATATATAGTCTTTTGTCTGAGTAGCTGGTGAAAATTTTTTCCCATCCTGTAGATTGTTTCTTTACTCTGTTGGTAGTTTTCTTAGTTGTGCAGAAGCTTTTTAGTTTGATGTGATGCAGAGCAGTTGTTTTAGTTTTTCCTTAAATAGTATGATGTTGGCAGTAAGTTTGTCATCAGTTTCTTTATTCATTTTGAGGGAAGGGTCTTCTACACATACCTGGAATTTTATGTAAGCTAACATGGTAGTAAAATAATGTTGCTTTTCTTCATATATCAGTCTTGTAACCTATCAATTTCAAATTAATGGTGAATTTCCTATAAAAGAGGTAGGTTATGTTTCAATTAGAATGAATTATGAAGGACTCATTTCTTTCTGCTCAACCTTTGGAGTCACTGGCTGATTTGGGAGATAGAAACACACTCTTCTTACTTATCACTAAAGAGTGTTACTAGAAAGGGCTGGCATGGTCAGGTTTGGTTTGGTTATTTTTTTATTTTACCAGAAGAAATAATTTCCCAACATTTTTATTGTGTTTGATAGTAATACTGAGTTTGAAATTTTTATTTTACTGTTTTTCAACAAATAACATTTTTGATTATTAGTTGATATTTTCTGAAATATGAACTTGTACTTTACATAATTAGGTAAAATAGACCAATAGATAAAAACATACTTTCATTAGTAAAGGATTGAAGTCTGTTGACCTCAGTTTACTTTTCCTAGGAAAAGATTTCACAAACAGGTGCAGATGTGTCCTGGGGTTAATCATTGGTCACTTTGATATATATAGTTTGTAAGTCTTGATTCTAGAGAATGTTCCATATAGTTTTATGAACCTACTCAAAAAAATATGCAAGGGCACCCAAACTACTTCAAGTGAATGCACACATTTCCAAATGTGGTGATTTAAATTCAGTGAATTATTAATATACTACAGCTTATCAACAGCTGAGCTCTTTTCCAAGAAAATCTTAAAAACGTGCCAGCCCATGTAAATATTTCTCAAGCCTTGCTACAGAGAATTTATATAGTGTTAAACAAATGAATCACTGTTTTTAATGCCCCAAGAGAAATCATTGCTCTTTCTAGAACACTATTTTCAACCTTGGTTTTACTATGTGGCTCTATAACTCTTACACTGCAGGTTTTAAAGTTTTAAAAGAGTAATAAACCAGTGCATTTTCTTTGCGGTATATAAACCAAGTGTGGGGAAACCCACCATCTTGCTTGGGTAGTTACTGCAGAGGGTTGGTTATAGGAGTCTGTGTCAGAAAACAATGAGTTTTACAAGTAATAGCAAGAAGCATGGCACAGTAATCCATTATTTCTCCCTTTGTGTTTTGGACACTGTAATTCATCAGATGGGCAAGTTATCAAAGGGATTATTGTGTTATTGTGAAAAATAGGAGTCTATTCATGCTAGTATATGACCAGACAGGCAGTGATCTCTTTGGGCCTTATGTTCTTTTTTAAAATCCCCAAAGCAAAGCTGGTACTTAATCTGGTACTGAGCTTCATTCTGCATCATTCTTCCATCCATATACCAGTTTTGTTGTTGTTATCTTCCTTTTTGTTTACTTTTTAAAGTTAGTCTAGAATAATTTAGCTATATAAATAATCTTCACTTTAAAGTTTAGCTAATTAAACTCTAGTGATTACAGGGGAAGTACAAATCAATTTGATTTCTAAAGACCAAATATCAAAATAAAAACCTACCTAGAATTTAATATTTTTTTTAAACTGCGAGACTCCTCTAATATTAGGAAATAGGAAAGCCAGCAGCATTTCTGAAAGTGGAAGGTGTGATACATGGGGAAGCTGCTTGGGTGGGAGCGGCAGGGAATATGCCTGTCTAGGAATAACCGATGCAGGTGAGATGGAAGGGTGAGAGGGAGGCGGCCACAAGGACAGAGAACAAACCACTCCAGCTGGCAGAAGCCACAGGGCTGAAGGTTATAAGGGGAAGGCGAGCTGCATATATCTGAGATACCAAAAGAAGGCAGCCTGGTTCAGACTTGGTAATGATAGGGGAAGTAAGCTGTGGTTGGGCCTTGCAGGTCCATCCTGTAGAAAACCATGGTAGGGTTCATGCATTCCCAAGAGCACATAGACACCTTATTATCATTAAAAAGTGATTTGAGGCAGGAGAACAATTGGACAGGATTGAGACAGAATGGATGGTGTAGCAGCCTCTGGTCCACACTGTGGGCTTGGCTCAGTGCTTGGCCGGCCACCTTCTCAGCATTTTCTACAAGACTGTTTAAGAGCTGAAAAAGTGTGTTGGCTCCAGTATGGAAAAAACTGCAAACATGTTTAAAAGTATGTACAGTCAACATTTTGTTAACTTCATTTTGTATCTTTAAATATTCATTCAGAGTTTATTACGGTTACATTCAAAATAATTTGTAGGTTAGATTTTTCTCAGTTTGAAGTGAATCCCAACTGTAATGGATACTTAGAAAGCCTAATCCTAGGTTAAAGAGTTATGTGTAGCCATATATTTTTCTAAGGGAAAATTAGAAGAATCTAGTCAGAAGTTTCAAAAAATTTGGAAAATAACCATATGTAAGATGTGGGTTTGTTTTACTGTTTAATGATTACTGTGTACTTCAAAAATATGCCTCCTTATGGAATAGGAAAATCTTAAAAGGTGAAGCGGTAGGAACAGAGGTGGACAGAACTGGGCTTGGACCAGTTAGAACTGGCTCTGAGGACTCTGATGGTTCTGCTAGGAGTGCAGGATGAGGGGAGTTCTGCAAGAGAGATTCTCGACTTGAGCAGATAGCGCAAGTGTGCGGTTAGCATTTGATGAAGAAGGCAAGACTGAGAAGGAAGCCCATTTTCGACAGGCCCAGTGAGGGCTGTGGATCAAGGGGTGTTTTGTGACACAGATTAAAGGTACTTGGTTCCCTCCCAGTTCAGTGTACACGTGACATACAGCTCTGTGCTCCTGCACCTTGCAGCCTTGGAGCTTTTGTGACTCTTGGGCTTTGCTCATGGCATGGTGCAGAGCAAACTACATGGCAGTGAGGGGACCTCTCAGGAGTGCATTGTTGAGGAACAGCTTCAGATTTCACCACCTGCTACCACTTTGCTTCGTTGAGGCTGGAAATTGTCCCTGGATCTGCAGATAGGACTGAACACTTCCACACAATACATGTTTCTGCCTCTGAGGAGAGATGATGGGAGCTCTTGGAAGCCAGGTTTGCTGGGGTGAGGGTGCAGTGTTGTCTTCCTGTAGGTTAGAGACATGCAGGAGGAATGGAGAAGATCAAAACATTAAACATAATAAACAAGGGAGATCTGTAACATGTTTTGGTGTATTTTGGTGTTCAAATTAAAAGTTCCTTTGTGCATGACTTCTTAAATCTCATTGCAGCAAGTCCTTTTAATATTAGACAATTATTTGTTGCAGTAGATGGATCCAAAAGTAAATCTAGGCAAGATCAAAGAGATCCCAGAGACCTAAAATACTGAAGTTGTAATTTTGACATTTTGCCTTCACTGTATTTCAGCTGGTCTTGGAGCTCCCTCTACCGACAGCATTTCCTTCAACAATCTGACGAGACCCTGATGTGTGTAGTTCACTGGGTTAAAATTCAGAATATTATTAAAATTTGGTAAAAGTTTAAAAATGAGTTTATTTTACATGTTGATCCTTTCAGAGTTTAAGCAGTGTTCTTATTCCTGTTATTTTATATGCTACCACTTGTATGTTGAAGAGGGAAACAATCTGTAAAACTCTAACCATTTACATGTCCTGAAGTAATCAAAAATTATTCTTCACCAGCTCCAATCGGTGTTGCAGACCAAACACCTGTGAAGGGTTTTCCTGGTGCTGCAGGGGCGGTCTCAGCATACGGCCCTGGGGTTGGCGAAGCTGCTGTGGTACAGGGCGTCAGAAGTTCAACCAGAGCCCCGCATGTGCAGCTGTCTGAAGGAAAGGTATGTAAATCAGGACTACATGGTTTTGAACTTGTTCTTAGACCAGAAGCTGGCTGTTGAATTTTCTCTTTCAGCAATTAAATATTTATAATTTATATTCCTTGTGTGTTCTGTGTTGGTGTAATTTCCCAATTTTCAAATATGGTAGATTTTTGCTGATTTGGACTGTAGTCTCTAACCTTCTTTTAGTTGTTATTCAGAACAAAATATGTCAACATAAGTTGCATTAATACAAGTAAGTAATTCATGGGCCTTTCTGTCTTTATGATTATCAGTTAAATCACCAAATTGTAGAAGTCTGATGATTTGGAAATTTGATTTGTTACAAGTAAATTTTAAAGTTTATTTAAATTATGTTAACTTGAAATTTTTTACATAAACAAAAGTGATCTTTATGAACAATTTTTGTTTTTCATTAATAACCTGTAACTGATAAAGAAATTTTAACACAAAGAGTAGTTGTTTTGTGAGTAGTGAGAAGTTGGTGTGTTTTGGGGCTCTCTTTTGTTCATTTCCTGTAGTGAATGTGGAGAAGTACTGTGTTCTCAGATCGGGTGCTGTTACACTCCCTTGGGCAGTGAAGTGTCCTCAATATTGCTGTGAAGAACCTTGGAGTTCTTCCGTCTCTGTGCCGTATCTGTATAAAGCAGCAGTGGGGCAGGCACACACATGTGTGCACAGACCTAGGGGTGAAATATCCTGATGATTCTCACTTTGAAATTTTAGCCATACAGAGCGAATTTATAAAGGACCTGCTATATGAAGTAGTGCCAGGGCCTTAGGAAGGAATCCCTGCAGGTAAAACCACAGATGCCCACAGCGGAGATCTCAGGGACCTGTGGGTCCTCTCTTGTAACAGGTGGCATAAAATAATTTTTACTCTGTTGTTAAAGAATTGTGATTGCCATGTTGAAAATTACACAAGCCAGGTGTGGTGGAACATACCAGTGATTCTGGGAAGCTGAGGCAGCTCAAGCCATCGGGGCAATTTAGGGACTTAGTGAGAACCACCCCCACTGCCAAAGGACCAGCTTAGCACAGAGGCCCTGAATTCAGTTCCCAGTACTCACCAGTACTGCAGAACAAGCAAACAGAAATCATGCCCAGAAGATTTCCTTCAGCACTGAGGGACTGTTAGAATTGTTTATTAAAAATAAAGCATGAGCTAAAGAGGAGCCCAGGAAAGCAATTATTTATACCTGAAACAGAAGCGTACAGTATTTTAGGATATTTCTATTCCATTTTCCCTGTTGAATTTGACCTATACAGTTGTGTTTTAAATTTTTTTTTTAACTAGAAAATGTTCTTATCTTTAAAATTCAAAAAGAAATCTTGTCTTTAGGAAACAACTGGTTATGCTGACTCTTTTGCTAATGCTTTGCATGTTTATCAGAATTCAGATTTCAGAGTGAGTAACACCAATTGTGTTTCCTAGTATTCATGTGGAACCAGTTTGAAAATAATAATGAAGTCAGTTGGTACTTTAAGTTTTAGATGATAAAAGTAGTCCAGTTTTCTTCTTTAAGGATCATGTGACTCATTTTCTAACTGCACTGTTAATGTGAAGCCCACTTGGGTACAGCTTTCACTAACTACCCATTTCTTCTCTTCTCCTTCTTTCCTTGCATTCCCTTTTCCTTTGAACATTTCTGTTATGTAACTCACCTTCAACCATGGGTTTGTTCTTGGAACAGACTGTTTGCATGTGCCCATCATCCCCTCTCCTCCACTGTACTTCACCATTTTCTCCACACCTCCTGCCAGTCCCCGAAGTGGACTTGCTCTCAGACATTTCAGAGGAAGATCCTTTTGGGGAGGCTGAACAGCTTACCCTAGACAGCTTAGAGCACCTTTCCCCAGGGGAAGCCTCAGAGCCAGGGGACCCAGAGAGGGCCACGCTGGATCCTGCCTTGGATCCTGTCGTAGCCCCTGCTCGGCCTGATTGTCCTCTCTTCCATGAGAAGATTGTTAGCATGGCTGAGCAGGAAGCCTCTGAGTTTGGCTACTTCTCCTTTGGCTTCCACAAATGTTTCCCAACTGGGTTCCCTTCTCTTCTGGATGAAGATGGGTATCTCGCTTTCCCCAGCCTCCCCAAACTCTGGGTCTCCTTCCTTCCGCCAGATGTTCAGCACTATGTCCCTGTCACCTCTCCATCGTTCATTCCCTCCCTCGTCCTCATCTTCGGCCTCCTTCTCTCTGCTTTTCAGTCTGTTCCTTTTTCTCTCACCTTTTCGCTTCCTCTGGCTCTAGCCCTCTGTTATCTGGAAGCTAAAGCCACCTCCTTTAGTGTTCCTTATGACTGTGACTTGAATGACAAAACAGAGGAAGAGGAAGCAGTTGCTGGCACTCCTCCATAAGCTTCATTTTGTGAAGTCAAGCTACATTTCATCTTGTACCTTTCCTAATATAGAGTGTAAACATGTGCATACACTTCACTGATTATCCTCAAAATAGTATCTTCTACACATTTTCATACACACAGTGCGCTAGTGCATGAGAGATAAAGGTAGACACTCCTAGATTGATGTCCTTGGACCAGGTCCATACATCCTAAATCAAGAACAAAACAATAAGATGATTTTTAAAATACCAAAATCACGTTAGATTGTTAACAAAAGGAGTGGGGAAGAGGGAATCTGTATTGTCCTTAAATCCATATTAACCCAGTTTTACAGACAGATGTTAATGCTGTTCCTTTAGGAAAGGAACTTTATGTTCAAAACAGAATTTAGAATGCAATGAACACAACAATAATAGATATATATTAGAACTCCTTAGTGTTATTCCTCCTGGTCACAGTACACATTTGTTCTTGCATTTATGAGGTCATATATCTGTATTAGTCTTTGTAAATCTAAATTCAGAATCCTTGTTTCCTGTCACTGTAGCATTTGGGACCTGATAGATAAAATTTAGCTAGGCCCCCAATCCTAAATTGTGCACTTACATAAAGGAATCCGTTAGGTATTTTATAAGGAATGTGCTATTCTGTTATCTTTAAGAAATGTGTGTGACCAATGTAACATGACTTTTTGAAAGCTTAAAAGTACGACATTAACATTGAGCCCTTATTTTTATTGAAAATGGGGTATTTGGTTCAAGGATATTTTTTACCTTTGAATAAGCAACTCTTAAAAAAAGTATATTACTTCTGCACTGCCAAGTCATTGTAAACATGTTTTTGCACTGTTTTTAAATTGTTTTGCTTAGCGTGGTCTGGTGATTCAATGTATCTTAGCTTATGGGAATTGTCAGTATATAGACTAAATCACAAAATTCAGAGTAAAGCTAAAGAAAATGTAAAGAAAAACAGTGAGTATACATTGTAGAACAAATCACAGTTCAAAAGTTCTCCTAAGAAATACCAAAGATCAACATTTTAGAGAATTAAGTGTTGGCCTAACAGTTGAGAGATGATTCTTAGCAGATTGTTGAGTAGTTGTGTCTTACTTTTCTCTACTTCTGATAAACTCTTTGAGTTTCCTGCTTATCTCTCAAAACTACTATGGTTACCAGAAATGAAGGTAAGCATCTAGAATAGTCAGATTTGACCCTAGCAAAGAAAGCAAAGAAATATGATATGAATTAGACTGTAATAGTTATTTTCTTTTGATATCAGAATCAGTATTTTTTTTCTCCTGGTGTCAAAATTCATTTAGTACTTAAATTTCAAATTCTTATTTCTGATCATTAGATACTGAGAAAAGTCCAATTATGAAAAACTATTCTTGTTTTAAAATTATATAAAAGAACAGGGCTGTATTTTAAACATTATTTTAAATACCTACCATTTTAACACGAAAGTAGCCAAAATTTCTCCCAAGAATTCCCTATGTAAAATATCAGTGATGGGGTAAGGTATAAAGGTGTAAAATCTGTAACCAACACAAAGCTGAAGACAAGTTTTATATCAGTATATCCTGCCTCATCACTAATTGATTTAGATATTTCCAAATAGAACAGATTAAATTATGCCATATTTGCACTCTCATATTTTCATTCTTGGGTTAAAAAAATACTCCAAAGCAGAGCATGGTCTAGGGACTGAGAAAGAGTGAAGGTTCCTTTTTCCATTCCACCTTGCAAGGATCATTTCCATCATGTGTGCAGCACTGTAGGTGAAGAAAGACCAAAGTGGCTTAATGGCCTGCGTCTTCTGAGGGCCGGACAGCAAAGGTTGGTAATGCTGCGTCGTCACTGAAGCTCAGAGACCGATCCTGCACTGAGGGTAGAGTTCCAGTTAATGCGCTTCTTCTTTCTGGCGAATGCTGTGAGACTTTTCAGGTGAAGACAAGAGGAAATGCAGCTGGAAGAAGGGGGCCGTTTTTCCTCTAATGTTAAATATTCAGTGGCTGCTGCCTGCCATTATTGTTAAGGGGTGGTAGTGGAATGTACTTCCAGGATTGATTTGTGAGGTTTGTTATGCCTTTAAGTTCTTAAGATTTTTTATCCTCTTTTATTTTATGTCTTAGACTGTCAAACTCTGCATCATTCCTGGTACTTGCTGATTGATACACTTATGTTGATTTGCCTTTTTCTCCCTGTGTGTGATTTAATTTCACAGAAAAATTCCTTGAGAGTAGAAGGGGATAATATTTATGTCAGACATAGCAATTTAATGTTGGAGGTTTGTATAAACTAAGAAAACCACTCTGTCCTGTGGCTGCCAGGCTGCTGTGGACGGGAGGTCACGCACAGGCTCGCGGGCAGCTTTCCTCACGCACAGTGCATGAAACGCATGGGGGATGGAACTGGGAGTGCATGTTACCAGGTCTGCTTGGTTCATGTCAAGTGGCATAGGTAGGCATAGAGCCACTGCATTCTCAGACTGACCACTGGGAAAAAGCTTTGTGTAGCCAAGTGAATAAAGTTCATCCTTTAGTCTGAAAGTTGTTCTATAATCTTATTTTCCTAATGAGGTATTTCAAGGGCATAGAATCTGAAGTAACAACCCCACCTTTGGTACATACTAAGTAGAACAGATTTTGATTATCTGACATTAAATCATTGATCTTGATCTATGCCCACTTCCCCATCTCTAAATTCCGTGTAACCAGGAGTGTGGTCCACTTAAAATATTGTTTGTGACTATATATATTAATTAGTGGAATTATTTTGATTAGAAAGAGTGAGAGCAAGATAGATAAAAGGAGGGAGGGAGGGAGAGAGAGTGAGGGAGAATGCCTAATCACCCATGTCACATGAGGACAGTTTTTCCCTTTTCGCACTAGGTTAGGTAGTATGTGGCGGTGTATTTACTGGAGAACTGCAGCTCTCAATAACCTGACTAATCTGGTTGCTTTTGGCAGCTTTGGTAACTGTGGAAAGTGTATTTTTGCTTAACTTACTAAAATGCTGTATGGTATAATGAGTAACACTGCTTTGAAGAAATGCAAGAAATGTGCCTGATCTCAAGCCACAGACGTTTTCCCATGCCATGCAAAGAGCTCTAAATTTTCATGAAGTTTTGCAGATGGCTATAGAAGCTCACAGATGAGCGACTAAGCTTGTGCATGAATATGAGTTACCTAATTTTATCAGATGCATGACCTGTTCCTTTGGGAGTGGGACAAAAGCTATGATCTACAGGTGGCCCTTTGATTTTTGAAACATTGGAAAGCATTTAAAATTCAGTTGAAACACTTTCCTAAGCATTAATTACCACATATACCATTTATCAGAGCCAGGCTGAACAAATTGTGCTAATACTGTTTGTCAGGGCCTACTTCAATGAGAACTATCTGGGTAGTTTCTTTACATTTTTGTGTAAGGAATATTTGATGCATGTAGTAACTGAGCCCCATTTTTGTGCTTGGTGCTACATAAGATCAATATGTTTATTCATTATTTTATAGCAAAACCAAGCAGAAACAGCCTTTGGAAGCAGTTACTATTATTTTTTAAAGGATTAAAAACCACCACCAGAATTTCCTGACAAAAGTCAGTCTTTGAGTTTTCATTTTGTAGGGGTGATCCTGGACTGGCTTTCCTCCAGGCTGAGTGTGCTTCGTAGTCTGTGTCTCTGTTTCTCTGATTCACTATGTTCATGGAATACAGGGTTAGTAGTAACCCCAAGGGGAAAGGGAACTTTTTAGAAACAAAGTCAGGCTGCAATTCATCTTCAAGAGAAGGATAATTAGCCATTTTTGACAGTGTGTTCCATGGCTTCCTTCTAATAACATGAGTGATTACTCTTTGGAAAATTCTACACAGAAATTAAAACCATTTAAAGTACAAATTATACAAATTACACATTGGCTTTATTTTCAGTAAAGGCAAAAATATATATGGCTTTTGAGACTTGGCATTTTTCTTGCTTTACTATGTTTTTTAATCACAAGATTGCTTTGTGTTATTTTTTATTTTTGTCCTACTGGGTTTTTTCCTTTTGGATTTTTTTCCCCTTACGTTACATATTGCTAGGACCTGGATAAAGCCCAGGAGGACATACTGAAACATCAGGCTAGCATTAGTGAACTCAAGCGCAATTTTATGGAATCCACACCTGAGCCGCGCCCTAACGAATGGGAAAAACGACGTATCACACCTCTGTCCCTACAGACTCAAGGGGTATGTTGCTAGCTGTTTGTTGGTTGTGTGTCTCACTCCAGTTGTTCAGTAAAACTCAGGTTGTTAATCTTGTATGTTGATGCTCAGAAGTTGGAATATATTCCCATTTCTTTTTGTAATTGCTAACAACTTTTAAAATACTAAGCATTAACAATGTAATATTTATTGACTTAGTTCTTAGGAAAGTCATAGGAGTTTCAAAGTGTTTTTGAAATATTTTCAGAGTAATTTCACTATTTTATTCAGGTCATTTATGAGTTAATGAGTTTACTCAAGGCAATTTGAAACTTAAATAATTTTTTTACTTAATAAGCTTCTTAGTTATTGACTTCTAAAATACTGTGAGGACATTTTTTTGTAAATAAAATTAATTAAACAAATGTAGCTCATATTTTATAGTGGTTTAAGTTCATTACTGTGAGAATACTGAGTTAAAACTTTACTTTTAGGGACTGATAAGCCCTGTTGAAAACTTGTAAAATGTATATGTAATGCAACCGAGTAGCAAAATTTTTAGTAATGGTATATAGAATAATGTTTTGAAAATGTTTCAAACGATGTCTCTCCTAACTGATTTTTCTTCCCACCATAATATAAGCATTGCCTTTAGAATATATTCTCAAAATATTTCTCCATTTATTCCCATTTTATCTGTTCTTCTCTGCCATTCCCACCTTTCTCCTGTGGTTGGCCAAGAATCTCCATTGAATCCTTCTCCTTAAGGGACAGTGATTTTACTATGTGTAACCTGCAGTGTAAAAAATCACACAAAAAATGTTACACTATGTTTTCATCTTCTCCTTGTAGTGTCTAGTATGGCTTGAATGTTGCCAAATTGAACACATTTAATTTAGATGTTCTTGTGTAGTTTTTATTCACCTTTCCTTAAAAAGCAAAGCTGTTGGTTGCTCTGGGTTTCTTTTGTGACATCAAAGGATAATAGTGCTTTAAGATGAGCAAAAATAATTGCTGAACTGAAAAAACTTTTGAAAATATTAAGACTTTACACACCATGGTTAGTAGGATCTTGTGAAGTTGGATACTTTTAAAATCCTTATTTCAGGTTTCTGAAGATAATGTCAGTGATCCACTTGAAAGTCTTTCTGGGGAAACTGATGGTATGCTAAGGTTTTGGCCTCTATGTGCCTCTCCATCTGGCTGATGCTACTGACACTGACACCCCTCTCTAGTTGTTTTATGTGTGTATTGCTGTAGGTGTAATGTATGTGTTTTGTTTGTTGATTGTGTCTATTGTTTGACATAATAGAGAAAAGGAGACCATCTTTTCAAGGATATTTTATCCGTGAAGGAGAAGTACCTGGTGGGATCCACACGGACAGTTGAAGAAAAAGCCCAGGAGGCGGACAAGGTGTTCACCTTGCATCCTTGGCTCTACTCTTGCCTTTTCCCTCTAACACTTACTTCTGCCCAAAGCTATATATATCTATATCTATATATCTGTATCTATATATATATTCCTTTTTTCTTATGCATCAATCTGAAATTTTTTGGAAACAATTTTTTGAGTGTTTGAAAAGTCAACTCCCCATGTATAGAAGCATAGACTCATTGGGCAGAAACACCATATTGCACAAACATATTGCCTGAAAATTCACATTTTGAAATGTAGAAGTATGAAGTAGTTTAGAGATAAATGGTCCTAATTTGATGTGTGTGGCTAACAGTTGGGAAACATTAATTTCATGTGAAAATGCACTACAACATGTACTCACACTGTAGCACTAAGACAACAAATTATATGTATTTAGGTTACTAGCTTAAGGTCATATGGAAATTTTTTGAATTTTCACTTTTAAGATTCCTAGTAGGAAGAAAAAAAGATTTCTATGCACCCAAGCAGCTTCTCATATCTATCTGTGCTTCTGTATATATGAAATACTAGCATTTGTGAGAAAGCTAGCTTTCTGTTGCCTTTACAGTCTCATTGTTTTGTTTCTACTGATTTTGCTTAGCCTGCTTGTCAGCCTGGAGAGATTTAGAGTCTGGTGGAAGAGACAGACAGCAGTTAGTAATTAGAGCATTTCAGGTACTGAGAGGTAAGTGCTCATAAACTGATGTAGCCTGTTACGTTGGAAGGCTGCTTTACAATTATGGTCAGGAGAAGAAGGCATGTGAGATGAGACCTGAATGATGACACGGAGTATAGTCATCAGCTTCCCTGTTCTAAACAAAATACCTGACAGCTGCATCTGAACCAGTAGAGGCTTATTTTTTTTCATGGCTCCATAGGTTTGTTTCCTGCTTGGCTGTCTCCAAAGCACAAATGGCATGCTGGAAGTTTGTAGCGGAGGACAGCTGCTCAGCTCATGGCAGTCAGGAAGCAGAGATGCAAGGAAGGGCTAGAGTAAGAGATTTACCCTCCAAAAGCTTGCCCTCAGTGACCCCCATTCCCCCACTGGGCACTACTTCCAAATAGCACATTCAGCCATCCATTCAGCAGTGGATAAGTGTACATCCCCATGATTCAGTCATTATCTGGAAACCACATCTCTGAACACATGAGACTTTTGAGGGATCACTTTAGACCTAGAGTATAATGAGGCAGACATTCAGAGATTTTTCTACATGCGAAGAAGAACAGATGCAACAGAACTAGTTTAAGGAGCTGAAGACCAACCAAATGACACTGGCTTAGTGAACATGAAGAAAGGAAAGGTCGGAGAGGTCAGACCCCAGATCATGTCAGATCTTAAAGATCATGTTGCTGACAGGAAAAAAGAAACGATAAGTGTTGCTAGTTTAGGATGGCATTATAGCAGTGACAGGATGCCATGGCAGTTTTAAGGTGAGCAGCGATGTGATCCTGCATGTGTCAGATGGAAGTTGGTCTCTCACTGGATAAACAAAGGGTTATAGAGGGTGTGAATGAGTGCAGAGAAGGATAATGAGGGAAAAATATTTCCCGCTCACAGAGTAGGTTGGGTTCGTCAGTAGCGTGTTTATCAGAATACACAGTGAGATGGGGAGGAGGCAAGACGTGGGAATCCCTTCAAGGACTCCGAGCCCTGGTTGAGATGAAATATTTCCAGAGCACTGCAGTGACAAACCTGATGTCATAAAGCCTAAGCAAATGGTATCCTTATGTACATTAATGGTTAGTTTGAAATCCAAAGCCAGTTAGACTATGTATAATGAGGACTTTAATATCCCATGCTTTGAAATAATAAGTATTTTTAGAAATCAGTCTTCCAAAAACTAATTGAATGATATATCCAGTTTCAAGTGATATCCTTGGACTTTTTGCAGTTAGAAACTGGATTTTTGGTAAAGATATTCAAAATTATCACTTTTCTGGATCTCATGTTTTAGGGATTGTACGATATAAAACATCTTACAAAGTTAGTAACTTTGTTAGTTCACTTTTTGTTGCTTTGACTAATACCTAATATAATTTAAAGGAGGAAAAGTTTCCTTGGGCTGTTTCAGAGGTTTTACTCCCTAGTCAGCTGGTTCCCTTGCTGTGGCTCTGAGGAGAGGTGAAATGTCATGGCAGAGGGTGTGGCAACCAGGAAGTGCAGACAGCAAGAACAGTGCTGAAGAAGGAGGGGCTAGGGGCTCGGGCGCCAGGAGCAGCCCCCAAGATCCGTGCCCCTTAGGCCCCCCCCTAAGTTTCCAGTTCCTTCTTCGAGTGCTGGCAAATTAGGGTCTCATCCGTAAGTTGTCCTCCAGTGAAGTTAGAGCCCTGTGGTCCAGTCATCTGTGGAGAGGCCCATCTTAGAGCACAGGAGACTTTGAGGGGAAAATTTAGATCTGAACCCATAGCAGTGATGTTTATGTGATATTTAAATTAGGAAAAGTTCTAGATAGCTAATCTGAATTTGAAGTTACTGCATTTTTCCTGTTCTCCTCTTTAACATCTGTAGAGAAAATATATACATACTTGGCGTGTATATGGATTGTTTTAACTACAATTATCCATTCAACCAAAAAACATTTATTGACTACCTATAATTAAATATATTATGTTATCACATTTTTCATCAAATAGCATGCCACTGCTATTAATTGGAGGTGCCTGAATATTTGAGGCTATTGAGGTTGACCTTAACAGAATATCTTTTCAGTTTCTGTCTTTGCATCTTCCCTTTGCTACTATTTTTGTAGGATTTCTTTTTCATCTTTGAATTATCCTTATTGAAATACAAAATTTAAAATTATGTGTAAATATATAATTTGACCAAAATTTTAAGATTTCCATCATACAGGTTTTGCAGATTTTAAAAAGCAGTACCAATGTTTTTGCTAATATATATATATATATATATATATATATATATATATATATATATATATATATGTAAAATGTATTCTTATTTATTTATGTATTTATTTACTACCAGGGATCGAACTCACAACCTCACCCTTGCCAGGCAAGAGCTTGTGCCACTGAGCTATATCCCCACTTTTGAGACAGGGTCTCACTATGTATTTCAGTCTGGTCTTGAACTCACCATGTAGCTCAGGCTGGCCTCTTAGCCTCCTGAGTGCTAGGATTACAGGTGTGCACCACCACACCTGGCCAGATGTGTTGAACTTTGAGGATGAATGATTTTAAAAGTAGAAGAGAGTGGGACACCAAGTCTTTAGTCTTTTTAGTGGGTGAATGCATCTTGCTCATCCTCTAGTAGATTGTGAGACTCTATTAAGCTGGTGTATTCTGTAATGAGTCTAATAGAAGTTACCTAGGCTATAGTTTAGAGATACTTTCAGTTGGTTTCTTTTGAATAATTAAATGCATGGCACTTAACTCCCCAGTGATCACTTTCTGGGAAGGCCCTTCCCACCCCCACCCCTCAGCATGGTATAACAATGGGGATTGTAACTGAGCTTAGTCCAGAATATTCTCTCCTGAATATTGAAAATGCTTCCCCACCTTCCTCTCCTCACCCCCTTTAGCTCACTCTCTGAAAGGGGCATCTCATAAAAGTCATGCATCTTTTTCTTTTAAGTTTGCTGAAGAGTAAGTTTTATTCAGAATTATTTTCACACACTTCTGAGGGAGTCTTTAGTGATGTTCCAGGTTTCTGGAATACCCCAGCTTTCCTTTTGTCCCTGCAGTCAGATGAACAACCATTGTTTAAGGGCTAGTCAAGTCCAGGGACAAATGTACAGAAAGAAGCAGTTCAAGGGGAGGAGCCACTGGAGAGGCACTTGTGTTCAGGAAGAGCCGAGGAGCCCAGGTCAAGAATGCGTGAGCTTGTGTTGAATGGGCAGGTGGGTTGTACTCAATTTGTGATAAAGCATCAGGGATAAGCCGGGAGTTTTAGCTGGTTTCCGGAAGTTACAGCTACCAGAGATTTTTAGACGATAGAAACGCTGGTATTGAGGCAAATTTCCGCATAAGCCAGCTGCAAAATCTTCAGAATTTTTCTTTCATTTTATGCTATTCTATTATCTTTCTTATGTAACCTTTTCTTTCTTTCAATAGGTAACTACTGTCTTTCTGGTGTATTAATTCTTTGTTCTTCCTTTTCTGACCTTTCTAGAGCCTAGAAGAGGAGATAACATCAATTTTGTTTAGTGGAAAGGGCTTTTCTGATAGCATGAAAGCCACCTTCCCTTCAGCTACCACTTGGACAGCAGAGGGCGCAGTTGTGAACTCTAATGCACCTTCTAGAGAAAAGCTTTCCTTCTCCTGGCCCTTCTCACATTTGCATTTTACTTTGTTTCCCGTTACTAAAAGCCTCATAAGAGAGTGATTCACTTTCTGAGTGTTCAGACACCCTTCCCTCCAGTGCTTTCACTGGTAAAATTAACTCTTCCTGGGAGAAACATTCAAGGAACAATGACTGAATTTGGACATGAGGAAAAGAAATAGATTGAATGTTTCTCCTTCTTTTAGTCAAAACAAAACAAAACAAAACAAAAACCAAAGACTGCCTAAATTCAGAGAATCATTGAAACCATTATAGCTTAGAGCCCAAGTTGTTAAGCAGAGGAAAACCTCAACAGAGTAGAAGTTAGTGTGCTTTGCACAGCTCAGGTTTTCAAAACCCAAATTACAGGCATCTTCTGATTTATTTTTTTAAATTGCGTATGTAAAAAAATTGAAATGCCTATCATACTGAATGAAGCAACTGTTTTTGAATGACACTAAGAGATTCCCTGAACTTGGGCAGAACCTATTAAGCCATTTGAGGTTAGTAATAATAACTCACTGACCCTTAATAATCATGAAATACGTGTTTTGGAAATGTTCTCATCATGGGGTATCTTTATTTACAAAGGAGTTTATAAGTAGTTACCTACTTACCAAATAGATTGAGTTTTTCAGTTTCACGTCTGAAACTTCCAGGTTATCCATGAAACTGGAAGGGTGTTTCTCCTGCTCCATTGGTCACAAGGTTTGCATAGCATGAAGTTTGAGCAGTGCTCTCAGCATGCATTTCAGAATGGCTCAGCAAGTCACAGGGACTGTAAGCCTCGCTGGCAGTGCTCCTCGCCGTTAGCTCTGCATGGCCCTGCTACGGGCAGGGGAGCATGAAGCGTGCTGCTGTAAGCACAGTCAGTGCACCCATAGCGCCCCGAGCGGACTGGGGCAAGGTGCCTCTGTGTTCGAGGCACTGTCTGGACTGAATAGACTACTGTCTCCCACTGAACCACTTCTAATTAGATTACTGATTACAGTGCCACCTCATGTCAGTCATTATACTTATTTGTGGCAATATAAAATAACCTTTTTATGAGTGACAAGAAATTTAAAGCTTTAAAAACAAACTCATGCATAAAAGCATTTCTACCTTAACTAATAATATAGCATAATAGTTTATATAGCTAGTATATTCCGTCAATAGGGATTTCTTGAAGACTTAGCTACTCTGTTACTCAAAAGAATATATTAATGTGCTCAAAAGAATATATTAATTTACTTCCAATTTATGCAGAGGATAAAATTTAGCATCTCCAATATTAAACTTGCTCCACTTGAGATTTTAAAGATAGTGGGGAAGGAGCTAGAGTTTCAAGAGGAAATGCTGGTTTACCCTTGTCTCTATCCCAATGTATAGTCTCCCTTCTGCTGATCACAGCACATGTAGACTGCAGTGTTAATAACCATCTCTGAAATGAAGATTTTCATGTTAGTAACTGTCAGAGGCCAACTGTGAGTTTGCCAATCAAAGCTATTTATTTAAAATTATTTTAGCAGTAGGGTTTCTTTATGTTGCTCAGCCTGGCCTTGAACTCCCAGTTCTCCTTCCTTGGCCTCCCAAGGAAGTAGCTGAGATTACAGGCATGTGCCAATGTGCCTAGCTCAAAACTCTTCTTTTAAAAGTGCCCGTACTGCCCCCAAACAGGTGTCATTTCCTTGCTGTTGTGTTTATTTAGGAACCAGGGCTCCTGGCTAAGCTCTAGAGTCTGACTGAAACCAAAACTGTTGAATAAATTTTAAGTTTTCCAATTTATCCTTTAAAATAATTAGTAAACTTTGATATATCTCCATATTTTTATAAAAATTTCAGCAATGTAAGTGGAGCAGTGATAGGTATAACTCCATAGTAAAAGCATTTTATTTCTTTGTAAGGATGCTGGGCATTTTTGTTCCTTTTGGTAAGCTTTTTGGCATCTGTCTCGATTGTGCTCTGTGTGACCGTTGAGTGAAGCCTTTTGTAGCTGCTGAATCTTGCTGTTCTGTCTTTGCAGTGTCAGATGTCTGTCCGGTGGTGTTGAGGTAAAACTGTATTGATTTTGTGTCCTCGGTTGCTTTTTGTTCCGCAGACACGTGCTCCCGCATCAGAAGGGCCTTGCACTGGAGCCAGGGATGCTGTTAAGGTTCTCCCCTTTCTGTGTTCACACCATTGCCCGCTGCCTTCCATCCCCTCACGCTTGTCCGCTTCCCTTCCAGTCAGCCATCATAATCATCTTTGTTTTCTCCATGACATGAACCTGCCATCCACTGATTTGGATTTCCGTTATTTTTATTTATTCATGTATTTTTGTTTTCCCTCCTCCATCTTTTCTTCGTACAGAGTTCACATGAGACTCTGAATGTAGTGGAGGAGAAGCAGCGGGCAGAGGTTGGGAAAGATGAAAAAGTAATCACAGAAGAAGTGAATGGTAAAGAGCTATCACCTGGGAGTGGTCCTGGGGAGATGCGTAAGGTGGAGCCTGTGGCACACAAAGACTCCACCTCCCTGTCTTCTGAGAGCAGCAGCAGTAGCAGTGAGAGTGAGGACGAAGATGTGGGCGAGTACCAGCCCCAGCAGCGTGTGGCCGAGGGCACCATCAGGGAGGAACAGGAGGAATGTGACGAAGCGGCGGAGGAGACGCCTGACCAAGCCATCAAGGTAGAGCAGAGGAAGGAAGTGGCACCTGAAGCCAGCCCAGATGGACAGGCGGGGGCTGCTGGAAGCTCAGGAGACACAGAAGCCCAGGACCATGTAGTTGCCCCCAAGGGATCTGAAGAAAGGAGTGTAAACGAAGGCCCTATGAAGCAGGATGGGAGAGAAGAAATCGAGGAAGAGCAGCAGAGAGTCAACGGAGAGGTGTCTCATGTTGACATTGATGTTTTGCCACAAATTATTTGTTGTTCAGAGGTAAATGGGAGTCCGGAGCGGGAGCTACACTATTGAGTTTCTTCTCAGGTGGGGACACCTGCCTTTCTCCTCCACCTGTCCTCCCGATTCTCCTGCAACTTTTTAAGCAAGAATCTGATTTTTCTCTCTTCTGGGAAGAAGGGGGAAAGCACTGCTTTGTAGGTTTTCTGCCAGCTCATTCATAGTTTCTGGCTTCTTTACTGCAACAGGATCACCTGTTGGGTAAACTTCCCTACAACCACCACAGCATTTTTTTCTTCCCGTTTCCCCTTTAAATTTTTCTTTGCATGATTTGGATGCTTCCCACTGTTTGTCTTTAGTTGCACTGCTTCCTCACACTGAATGTATATGTAATAGACAGTGGTCGATATACGTGTGTGCCCCTGCTGTCATGATTGCATTTGACCCCTTTGGCTCAGTCTCTCACTCCTAAACCTAAGGTTCTCGCAGCTGGTGCAGGCTGTGATTGCCATGATGCTGCAGAGGTTGCATCTGGCGCCACAGGAGCATTATTTCTTGAATGCCACCGTGACTTCTGTTTTTAGAGACCAGGGATGGGACGGCTTGGTTAAGAGCCTTTTTCTTCCTCCTGGGCAGCCACAGGCTCAACTGTTCCCTTCTCATTCTGTCTTTACATCAATTCTGGATTTTTTTTTTTACACCAATTCTAGATTTGATTTTGTTTTGTAAATTATCAACACTGGATCTAAGTCTTTTCTTTTTCAAGAAATAGAACTTTCCAGAGTCGTCTCAGATGAAGTCGTGGTCCTTTGGTGCATTGTCTCTGTTTGGGAGTGAGTCAGGGTTGGGGAATGTTTCTTAACTGTGAGATGCTGGCAGCATAGGGATGTACCTGTACTTGTTCTCTTTGAGGGGGTGGAAAAATCTCAGAATGACTTTGACTTGAAATAATTAATGAATTTTTACCATGTTGCCTTTAAATGTGTTTCACTTAAGAGACTTCAAGAGTCTTTGAACTTGGAATTACTATTTTCTGCATTTAGTATAAAGTTGTTCCTTCAATATTTATACCTGTTGGGAATTTTCCACAGAAGATGCTGTAGTAGCGTTGCAGTTGTATCCTGCATGCCCAGCAGAGTACAGTGTTAAGAGACCATGGAGCCTCTCCAGCCTTGCTGTAAATTGTCCAAGCATTCATGCAGCACCCATGGAGTAATTGTAGAGAAAACATCGTAACATATGTAACACAGAAGAAGCCCTGCGAATTTTAGACAATTGTAATTAAAAAAACCATATTTGAAGGTATTCTTTGTGGAAATGGCATCTATTGAGGGAGAAGAGCCAATCTTAGCCAACCTAGCTCACATACCAGTTAAAAACAATGAGCTTCACATTAACCATGTGGCCCTTTAAACTGTAGTAAAATTAGAGGCGTGTCATTAAGCATAGTTCATTCAGCTTTCTCTTCAGTATTGTTGATTACTTTCCAAAAGTTGAGTATGTACATCAGTGCAGTAGATTTGAGATGATCATAATTTGAAGGGTAACGTAATTTAGGCAACCATTACTTTAACTTATGTTTCTTGTGTATACACATACATGTATATACAGAGTACAGGTATATATGTCATACTTAAAGTTTTCTTTTATATCTTTGTTTTAAATTGTTTGCTTTTACTCTTATGCATGACTGTGTGTTTAGACATGTTTCTTAAATTTATTTTTGAAGGTTCCTGTAGGCACTTCTACTTTGTTACCTCTAGAATTTATTTTTCCCTTCCTTTTCCACTTTAGCCACCAGTGGTAAAAACAGAGATGGTAACAATTTCTGATGCCTCACAAAGGACAGAAATCTCCACCAAGGAAGTCCCCATTGTCCAAACTGAGACCAAAACCATCACTTATGAGTCTCCACAGGTACAGAGTGCAAGACTTGCCTGCTTGAGTCCTTTTTTACTCAGCATGTTTGTTTCTTTTGTCTTCTTCCAGTTTACTTGTTTCTGACTTCGATGTAGCTTTCCCGTCTCCGTTTTGTAACCAGGCACCACCAACAACATAACTTGATATGCTGCTATCTTACATTGAGAAAGCAGCAATCAAATTGGTGACCCAGCAATCATTAGGAGGACCTTACATCTAACTGCTTAGGGTAAAAGGCGTAAATTGTGTTATTATTGTGAGGCATTTCTGGGTTGATGTATCCAAAATACTCATATACGCTTGGAGAAAAAGATTGTTTTGTGAAATGTACTGCGTCTGACATACTTTATGATTAGCAGTATATAGCCTTCCCCCTTGCTCTTACTCAATTAAAAGAGACCCAGTCGAGTTTTGCTTTCTTATAAGATGTTTGGATACACATACTTTGTACATCTCATTGGGCTATTTTGTTTAGACATATAGTCATTGGTATGTTACCTGTGATACTGTATATCTAAGTAATTACCAAATTTGTGTGCTTTAATTCTTCAGATATTGGTTATGTAAAGTTTTTCTTAAAAATAAGTACTAAAATGTCTAACCTTGGAACAACAAAAAAGGGAAAGTGTTCATCATTTCAAAAATGGAACTGTTAAAAAATATGTATGATCAATATTTTCTCCTCTGAGCAGTTTCACCTTCATTGATGGGATTATACCGTGGTGGAGTATGGCAAGTCAGTGCCCTCTCAAAACAAGTTATAAAAGGCTTTGTACAGGGGTGAAACAGTTCTAAAAATGACTTGGGGCACAGTTTAATCTGTGTATATAAATCCCACGAAAGCACAAACAGGTTTCTTACGAATGTGTCCACGTGGTAGTGGTGTAACTGTATTGTGCTGGGACCTCATAGAGCGAGACCAGATGCATGAGCCAAATTTGAGAGAAGTTTCCTCTTAATTTACTAATAAGCTCTCTCTATTCCAGTCAATGCCAAAACACATGGAAAATATATTTGGTAATCTTACACTGTTAGACTATTAATTTGCTTCATTATTTGCCTTGGTAAACTCTAGAAACCTTTGCCTCTTCTAATATCAAAGCATATTAAAATAAAAACTATATGTGTAAGAGTATACATACTAGAGCACACAGGCACTTGATCAGTATTAAAATATGCACACCCATGTATATGATTTTATAATACATGTCATTATAGGATAGGAACAATGTAGTTTTTAAAATTCTACTGTAGGGCTGGGGGTATAGCTCAGGGGCACAGCACCAACTGGGCAAGTGCAAGGTCCTGAGTTTGATTCTTGGTGCAAAAAAAAAAAAAATCTACAGATAAGCAAATAAGTAAATGATGCAGGCTCAGTCAATCCTAGTCAGGCTCTGTTGCTTAGTAATCCAAGAAAATGTTACCTGTTGTTATTCACCTGTGCTTATAAAACAGTAACAAACTCAGCACTTCCTGTCACTGTGGAAACATTTCTGCCTGGTTCTCTAGTTTCTTTTTCTAGCTTCTCTAGATTCTCTCACTCAGATTCTCTTCACTGTGGTATAACTTTCAGTCCCACCTTCTGCTTCATTCTTCATCCTTTCTCTACCCAGGGTGTTGCTTCTCCATGTGGTATTTAGCCTTTTGCCTGTCCTCTGTGAAATGCCAGCACTCTCTTGGTCTATAAATTACTGCTACAGGCGTGCAGAGGATGAGCAAATGACATCATCTGCCAACTGCCTAAATTTTAGAAGGTGCATGTTTGACAGGGTGGGGTCCTCCCTGACATGGTAGAAGTTAAGCATTGCTTTGTATTTCCCCCCATCTATTCAAAGATTGACGGCGGGGCTGCAGGTGATTCAGGCACATTGCTGAGCGCCCAAACCATCACGTCTGAGTCCATGTCAACAACCACAACCACACACATCACCAAGGTAAAGATCTGGGGGGTATCTGGGGGAAGCGCGATGCATTGCAGGCAGGGTCTTTGCGGAATTGTTTCTTTGTTCCTAGACGGACTTCTGAGTAATAGTGGAATTAGGATTATACTCCATTGACAAATGTATTTAAACCAAATTGCAGTTTTGTGAAGTACAGAGGGTAAAACTTACAAATAGCCATACTTAAGACAGCTGCAAGAACATAAATATTTTAATAAAGTTATAAGATGTACAGTTTGTAAAATAAATTTATGAAACTGAACCTGTGCCTCTACTTTCACTACATTGGCCCTTCTGCCTAAAGGAAGTGAGTGAAGCTCGTCATTCAAAACTTTGAACACGTTGTCACAATATTGTAAAATTTACCTCATTCACTTATGACGAGGTATGTTGATTAGGGGCATTTTCCCAGATCATTCTCTGAATATTTAACACCAGATAAATATTCACAAATGCTCAGCCACAGCAGCCTCAAGATATGTATGACTACCCTGGCCTGCCTCAGAACCGCAGAAACCTGGGAGTTTAGGAAGCTTCCAGGAGACTGGTGCATGTGAAAGTCATCTCATTTCTAACTCCTGTCTTTAAGTATTTTATTCCACTTCTACCTTTCATGCTTTATTAGTCTCAGTGGTCTTTTACAATAGTCATTACGAAAATAGCAAGAAACGTTGTGAATTAAAAACTGCCACATAATGCAGGGTACCACTAGCACTCATTTTAAAGCAAATTCAGATACTAAAGCTAGTGACAGGCTTTATTTCTTACGGGAACTGCGATCACTTGAGACTTTGTGCAGCAGTGCATAAGAGGTGTGGAGGCTGGAGGTGTTTTTGCAGGACCACGTGGCATGTGCTCCTCCTCTTTTAGAAGGGACAGGCAGAGGCTGCCCCAGGCGAGCCAGTTGCCATGAGGCAGGTCACCCGTGGCTCCTTCCCCCAGACCCCTCTACACAGCCTATGGGGAGCCACAGGCTGAGGCTGTGATCAAATCACAGAAGTTTTAATAGAAGTTTTATCCACCTTCCCTACCTTCAACCAAATCCAAGCCCTGTTTTTATTACACTAGATCAAATAAACGGAATTACCAAATGAATTTGTAAGACTAGTAGTCCAAGTATTACAACAAATTTTTTCTCATGTCTATCCTAAAACAGATAAATTGTTAGACTTGCTTATAATTACAAATACCAAACAATTATTTCTTCTTTCTCCTCCTCTTTTCAAAAACTGGTGAACTGGGAGTGAAGAAACTCAGGAAATCGTGACAGGCTTTCCCAGCAGAATTACTTGTTTGGCATTTTTCCCATTGTAATCTCACCTAAGTCTTGATAAGTTAGTTTCAGGATTGCTTTCAGTTGAGGGATGCTTCAAGTTTAATAATCCTTGGTGTTCAGCATTCAGCATTCATGGCCTTAGGAAGGACAGGAGGGTGGAGTGTGGGATTCATCTTCTTTGTGATCATGTGATAATGATGCTGTTTTTCTTTTTTCTAACTTTTAGACTGTAAAAGGTGGAATATCTGAAACGCGAATTGAGAAACGCATTGTGATCACAGGTGATGCAGATATCGACCATGATCAGGTGAAGACCATAAGTGCTGGTTCTGGCAGCACCCTTGTCTATGTGCTGTGGTTTGCACCTGTTGTCGTGTCACATTCCCATGTAAACACCTTCCCAGGACTTGCTGGGTGAAGTCTGGCTCCAAAGCAAGGCACGAAGACACTTCTCTGGCTGGATGCGGCCTATTCGTTTAGGTTTCTGAGCTCCGACTCAGCATCAAGCAGAGATTGCTGTGTATTGCACACTGGTTTTATGTGTACTTCAGGCTCAGAATGATCTAGAGAATTTCTGGCAACCATTAGGTATCACATGAGTATAGTTTAAAAGCAGATCTTCTAATACTTGAAAGTGAATAGCAATTTAATGCCACTGGCTTCTAAAAGCTGAAAAAGCCACTAAAATTTCCTTATACCTACATTAAGGAGTTTTTCAGTGTTTTTACAGCATACAAAAATGGGCAAAAAGCCAATAACTACCAGGTGGTTTTCCCTATTACTATTATTGGGTTGGAGGAGGAAGGGGAAATCTGTCCCTTACAAAGTGAAAGTTTACATTAATTCTGGAACATTTTCTGAGAGCCCTGCTGCTATCCTGTTGTTGGCAGAATGCATGGCTGTAAGCAGGGGTGGAGGAACTGCTCAAGGCTTGGAGAGCAGCTGTAATTTTAGACTGTGGTCCCAAGTGGTGATGACAATTTTTTGTTTTATTTTTTGAGTGCTGAGTTTTTCAGAGGACACCAAACCATTTTTCTTTTTATGACTACTCCAAGAAGGGAAAGAAACGTTCAGTAGACCTTCTCAGCTGGGAAGCAGGAGCATGTGATGACTCCCCAGCTTGGAACACAGCACCAAGCTCAGGAAAGCGAATTTTATGTTTTATTTTCTTTTATTTCTTTGACTCAGGGTCTTGCTATGTAGTTTAGGGTGGTCTTGAATTCACTACGTAATCCAGGCTGACCTTGAACTCGCCATGATCCCCCTGTCTCAGTTACTGAGTGCTGGTAGTATAGGTGTGCACCACCACATTTGGCCAGGAAAGCGATTTTTTTTTTTTGGTACTGGGGATGGAACTCATGACTTGGAGCTTGCCAGGCAGCCCCCTATGCCACTGAGCTAAATCCCCAGGCCCGGGAAAGCGAATTTTCGAGCAGAGAATTTTATATTTGAGAATGAATCCATATATAACCAGAGATAAATAGATTTTCTTCATGCCTAAAAAGAAAACTATTCCTCATTTTTTGGCCTTTGTAAACATGACTTTATTTGCATGTTTCATAATGTATTTTTTAAAATGTCTCAAGAGTTATTAGCTAAAGGTTTGCTCTGACTTAGAATTTTAAGTTAAGAGTGGAATTTTCTAGATAACTAATAGGATACTTAGCTGCTTACTCTGGAAAAAGAATTACTCATGTGGCTCACTTGTGTTTTTAATAAAATAATTTTTCAATTTGGCATTGTGAGGTGACAGTTTTCTCACAACCCTTATTGTTGCTGTAATTAATATTTTACAGTATTTAGTTTTTTGTGCGTATATTTTGGAGTAAAAGGAATTACAGCAAACCTGATTTCAAATGTTTGAAGATTTTGAGGTCAGTTTTTAGTTTTCCTTTTTTTTTTTATAGCTTTGCCTTTTTTTTTTTTTTTAATGGAATGGGCTCAGAGTTTTGCTTAGTAACCATGCAACTGACAGAAACTATTATGCAAGCAAGAACTGCAGTTGTCCCCTTAAGCAGGTGGTAGAGCAAAAGGAAAGGGAAAATTGTGCTGCTTTTTTTCCCTCAAATGCATAACTTTTTTTTTTTTTTTGAAATCAGGTGTTCTCTATCTTAGAAGAATTTTTTTCTTTTAAACTCCTTTCCTGGATTTTGTAGTTCTGTGGCACTGTGTGGCATTTTGTTTTACTCTTCTTTACAAATAAAATTATCAATGAGAAAAGCATATTTCTTCTCTGAAAAAAATAAGGCCTTTCTATAGTGCTGTAATACTTTTATACAGTTTGCTTTCTGATAAAAACGGAGAAGCTGCTTTTCACTACATGGCCCAGGGAAGAGACCACCAACCACTGGCATTCCTTGGTCAGCCTCTTGGCCGGCCACTTCTAATTGTGTGTGGCTGTTGCTCCTCTTTTAGTTCTGCATCTTAGAAATTCACATTTTTCCTACAGCATTTTAGTTGAGCAAATATTTTCATTTGGACAGTTACTGAAAGCCTGAGAGGTGAAGATGACACCGGTTCTATGCTTTGGAGTCCCTGGGGTTTGGGTAATAGCTAGTGTTCCTTGAGTGTGTAGCTCATCACTGTACTGGCTGGCTAATATTTCTTCAGTTCACATAGACAATCTCAAGATGATCTTTACAACCTTAGCATTAGTCTTGGGTTATAGGTAACAATGCTAGGGCCCAGAGGAAAGCTGTTTTCTCCAAATCTCACTGTGAGTACAAACCTGGGATCCTAAACCAGAATGTTTCTCCTGCACATACCATTATGTGAAAGCGGCCAGGGGAAAGGGAAGTTTGGGGAAATGAGAAGTGTTCTCTGAAGCCAACAGTGGTCTTAACTTGAATCTTCCTGCTCCCATCAGTGAAGCAGTCAGGCCATGGCCGCTTGATTGTGATGAGTGTGCATGGGTTTTACTGTCCCAAGGTGGTGCCTGTTCCTCAGTGTGTAGCTGTTTTCTCTTCTGACTCCACAGGCCCTGGCTCAGGCAATCAGGGAAGCCCGAGAGCAGCACCCTGACATGTCGGTCACGAGAGTGGTTGTGCACAAAGAAACAGAGCTGGCGGAGGAAGGGGAAGAGTGACCAAGGTAAGAGATCCCTGGCTGTGGCCTTCCTCGCGGCTGCTCTGTGAGTCTGCATAATGGAACTTTTTACCAGTTCTCTGTTTCCTAGTATGTTGGGATTCATTTTAGGCATTTTTAATCCTCAGGTGCATTTGCTCAAGTACATATAATTATAAACTTTGTGACCCATTGGGTGTGTCATGTCAGTAACCATGATTTCTTTAGGAGCGGCTAACCATAGACATTCATGTGTTGCATTACTATCTATCAAGTATTTCATATAAGTTATGTCAGTAACCCTTTGAAGAAGATGCTGTTACCCCATTTTAAACGAGAGCTTGCTTTTTTTGTATGATGAAAAAGTGTGATTCATTTGTTTCCTGTAAAGTAGGCAGCATTCCGGATCTGTGATTTGAAGGGCTCATCTTTCCCTCTTTAATCTGTCTGTAGTTTCATGTCTGCAGTAGGTTAGGTAACCCATGTGGATGAGGGTGTTTCTGGCACTGTTTCCGTGGTCTGTGTGTCTGTCCCTGCTTCAGGTCCATCCTCTGGTGATGGCGAATCTGTGGCACTCGTGCCTCAGCAGGCTTGGCACCACTGAAAGCTCTGAAAGGTCCACCATCACTGCTGTACTATCTTTATTACTGGGTCTTTATAATAGGTCTTGATATCTGGTAGGGTGTGTCTCCCACTTTTGTTTTTTTCTTCATTCTTGACTTTTTCTATTCCATATAAATTTCACAATCAAATTGATAGCTTGTAAGGCTAAATCCTCCAGGGTTTTGTGTGTGCATGCATGTGTTGTTGGGGATCTAGCCTGGGGCCTGGTATTCGCTAGACCAGTGCTTAGCACAGAGCTACATCCCTAGCCCCGAGGTATTTTAATTAGAATTGCATCCACCCTGTAGTTCAGTGTGGGAATAATCACATCTTTATGATAGTAAGTCCTCTTTTCCATGAATATAAAGTTACTCTGTCTATTTGTAGATGTTTTTAGGGTCTTTCAATAAAATTATGTAATTTTTCAACCAGTTGCAGCCTTACAACCCATTTTTAGGTGTTGCTAGTAAAGAGGTACAATCGACATTTTGCTATGACATATCAAATGACTTCATATTTGCTATTTTCAGTTGCAGGGTATATCATGGGGCCTGTAACCAAAACTTGTTTAAATGTTAACAAAAACATAATATCTAGATGCCTAAATAAATACACTGTATTGTATGTAAATGTTTATCATTTTATTTTTGAGATGTATTGCCCTGATCATTTTATATATGGAAGACTGAGAACATTCTTACCCTGGAGAACATTCTTACCCTGAGAGTCAGAAGACTGCTGAATTTAAATCTTTATAGATGCCAAAATAGGTAACACTGGGCAAGTCATCAGGATGCTGCAGTCTGCTTTTCCTAAGTATGGAATTTATTAAAAGGATAGAGCAAGATAATAAGAAAAATGGTTTTATATAAATGACACATGAGAATAGTGGGTGTTTTTCCCTTAAACGTTAATGCATCAGTTACTTATTTGTAAATCAAATTAAGAATATAAGACGAAAATTAGTAACCACTGGAAACATTATTATGTCTCACCTTCACTTGGGGCAAACATTTTAGTAAGTTTTAAAGTAAGTTAAACTGGTTAATCCTGGCATCATATTCATTTTTTCAGTGAATATGCCCGTGTGTGGGTGTGTGAGCTCACACAACACACAGCGTTTGAAGTTTATGTTTCCCATGGGCCAATAATAAATGGATTCAGAAAATGAGAGTATAAACTCATATATAAGGTAAGCAACTGGATAAATTTGGCAAGATTCATTCATCCATTCAAAGCATATTAAGTTCTCTCCCACGTAGGCTAAGGTGAGCTGGGCATTGAGGATTCAATGGTAGACAAAGTAAACACCGTTCACTTATTTGGTCCAGGACGGGAGCTGTGACTTAGTAAGTGCTCTGAAGCAGATAAGGTGCTCTGAAGAGAAAAGGTCAGGGTACTGCACTAATGTATGTGTTACCTGTCACTTGAGAAAGGAGCCCGAGTCTGAAATCTGGATGAATAGAGTCACCAAAAAAAGCATCTTGGAGTCATTTTAGCCCCTCAGCTGCCGGCTGCAGCTGGCTGCTGAAAGCTCCTTTGCTGATCTGTCAGCCGAAGAGTGTTTCTCCTCCTCTGCTGCCTTCTGGCTGCTGTGCTGCGATCCCATAGGCAGCGGGCGGGCTGAGGCTGAGAGCAGCACAGGACAGTGTCCGAAAGTCAGCAAAGAAGAAGAGCTGTTGGCACTGCATCCACTGCTCTGCCCTCCTGACTGACTGGCCCTTTGGAGCAGCTCTCAGCTTTTGATCAAGCATTGAAAGTGGGAGAGGCAAGGTCAAATAGAAAATGGTCAAAGAACAACCCACGGAAGAGGAACTGCCCAGCCTGCCTTACTCACTTGGTGGAGAGCAGCTCTGCAGCAGCCAGGAGCTAAATGCAATCTGTGAAAAAGAAAATGTACTTCAGATGAGTCTCAGTCTTTGTGACATTTTTATGACTTTGTGACTTTTAGGACCCCAGCCTCCTGCCAGTTTGTTCCAGATGCATATTTATGAGCCCTCACATGAAGACAAAATATTATCAACCCTGAGCCAGCAGAATGATGTCCCTTTAGAGTGCTGATCACAGGGAGAGGGTGAGCCTCATGGTGTGGGTCATGTGGCTTCAGAAAGAACGAGCCATGAGAGGAGAGGGCTTGAGACTTTGCTTCCATTGGCGCCACAAGCAAGCACCCTGAGCTGCCATCAAATGAGCCTCCCAGCTCCTGGAGTCCCCAAAGATGTGAGCAGAAGCAAGCAGAGCCTCCTTTCCTCCACGAGTCATGCACAGGTGAAGATGAGACGGTGAGGAGCGGCCCTCATCTGTTTACTCTCTTGTTCCTTCGTTTGTTTGTTCATTCATTCAGCAGAAGTTATGAAAGGCCCAGTGTGTATCATCTGCTGATTTATCATGAAAATAGCAAGTAAGACAAGGCCTATGTTCAAAGACAGTAAGTTGGTGGTAGCAGAATAGTTTAAAGTTTTTGTGTCCTGAACCTGAGTTGGTAGGAACAACACAGAGCTCTGATTCAGAAAAGTGTCAGAGATGTCTTTTCACGTATGCTTCAAGTTGAGTAGGAGTTAGCAAGAAGAAAGCTGTGGAAGGGGCCAGTCCAGGGGAGCCACTGAGCCCGAGAGGAACAGCACACCACCAGCATATCCGGACTGCAGACCACAGTCTCTCAGAGCAATGGGGACAGGGGAAGAAGAAGAGAGTCACAGTCACTCAGTTTCCAGCCTGGGAAGGGAAGCACCTGTATTCATGGCTTAAGTGACTTTGTTTTTCACATGTCATGTGCAGTGTGGTCAGTTATCTGTTCAGCAACCTGAAAACAAGGGTAAATTTTTTCTATGTTCTCTAGTGGGGAGACCAGCTGCCTTAGGAATTCTGCAGAAGGCCTGGAAGTGTAAGGCCCACCTTAATGCGCGCACACACACACACACACACACACACACACACACATGCGCGCGTGTGCACGCATACCCACTTTGACCAACTTCTACAGTGATAGCAAACCTTTCAGAGCTTTCACAAGCACAAACAGCCTACTGTGGTGTGCATGCTGTAGGTTCCCCAGCACTAGCTAGAAGCGTACCACATAGTCTGACTGCTAGTGCAGTGTAGCATCGCAGGCTGCTGAGTTCAAACCTGCTTTCTGACTGTGTGATCTAGGCACGTTACTTCTCTCCATACCTCACTGCTGCCCAGATCCACAAACTGAAGGGGATGATAGGCTTGACAAAAGGGATCGTTTCCAGGAAAGGTTATAAGACTTTGTAACTTACAGAGCCAGCATGGATCTTTTGTTCTTAGAAGTCATACATGAAGATTTCTGCTTGAGAGATGTGGAGTTAGAGATCTATGTGTAGGGTCTGACTGGGCAGGTCCAGGCAGGATGAGAGCTGTGAGAGCAGCAGGCCTCCAAGCCAGAACCATTTTCATGGAGTGGGCAGAGCTGGTACAGAGATTGATAAAATCCTGGTAAACCATCATTCCTAGCCCTACAGTCATGCCCTTAGTCCACGGAGGATACACTTCTCTAAAGGAGAAGTGGCGTGTTTTGAATTATTATGCACATATGAGTACTCATGTCTAAAGAAGACAGTATTGTGTGCAAACCATTTCAATGTCGGTATGAGGTTCAGGCTTTCAAAGCCTGCACTTGAAAGCCAAACAGAAAGTAGCCTTAGTTGGGTGGCTTGACGTGTTGGCAGACCCAAGTCACTTATTTACACATGCGCTTGACGCACGTCATCTGTCCTTTAAAGAGAAGCATAGACCTGCTGACTTCCAGATGATGATTCTCCATTCAGGAGCCAGGAGTTTTTGAAGCATATCATATATATTGCATTTTTATTTTATTCTGTTTGGTTAGTTGTGCTAGTTTCACATCTAAAATTTGCATTTTATTACAGCTTAGTTTTCAATACAGATCATTCACACCTAAAATGAAGACTTCTGCTATATAAAAATAAAAAGCCAGTTTGGGTTTAGTGAATTTCATGCACAGCCTGTTTTTACCCTGAAATGCTATAGAATGTTCTAATTTAGCATTATAAATCTGGCAGGTGCTATCCTGAGTCACTTTCCAATAATATATTTGAACGCCCCAACAAAGGTGCCAGCTGCCACTCTCAGGGGCCCCTTTGTCCCAGGGTTTGCTCTTGGACCTAACCCTTGCTGACTCTTACAGTTTTCCACATGAAACTGTTCTGCTCATAGTAAAAGGTTATAATTTTTGAAAAGGGAGAGAGAGGAGAAAATGGAACAGAGTCCTGGCCTTGCACTCTGTCCCCCCACGGTGTGGTGCGTCTCTGCATGCATAGACACGCTCGCGTGCCGCTCTGCTCAGGCTGGCCGTGCTGTAGTCTGGTTTGTGTCTGCACTTAGCTCTGCGTTGGAGGTGGTTTTTGTGTTCCTACCTCCTGTTTTTCAACAGCCATTGGATGGATATGTGATGATTTACTTAAATAAATCCTTTTACAGTAGCGGATATTTAAATCATTTCTCAGTCTTCACAATTATACACACAGTTGCAAGATTATACTTGTATATACATCTTTGTGCACTAATGTCATTGATTCTCCAGGTCAGCATCTTCTAAAAATCACACTTGGTGAACCACGAAGGGTTCTGACACATTGCCCAGTTGTCTTGCTCAGAGTGTCTGCAAAACTAGGCCCAGGGCTGTTTTGGAGCATACCCTGGCTGGCTTAAATAGCAGAAGACATTTTTAAAACACTTTATCAGCCTGATTATCAAAAGCATTTCTTTTTAATTGTGAGGAAAAAAACCTTTTTTAATTGAATTTTTCCTTGCAAGTGAGGTTGTACTACACATACACATTTATTACACATGCAGTTGATATTTCTTGAAATCGGCAGTTTGTTTCCTTTATCCATGTTTTTAATTCAGAGTTTTGTCATCTTTATTCTCTTCTAGTTGTGTTTAAGTTGTTCACCCCTGATATACAAATTCGATACACCCCCATGTTTTCATCATCATTGAAGATTAAAAATGGTGCCAAGAAGAGGGCAGAGGTGCAGACCTTGCCTAGAGTTTTGTTTTTGACTGAAACAGTGTGTTTCAGAATCCAAATCTTTGGCACTTAGAGTTGGAAGACAGCCAGCAATGTTGGAAGCATTAGGCGCAACGAGACAGTAAGCCTGCTGTCCCTCTGCCATGCTAGGGACCAGGCAGTCACCTCCTGAGCCATCTTCCCTCAGCCTGAGTCCTTGCTGCCCCATCCTTCTGCCCATCATTGCCCTCTGCCCTCTGGGAGGCTTGGGGGTGGTTATTTCTTCAGTAGCCTGTTTTGTAGTCTGTTTAAAGGAATGGAAATTGAGAGAGTATTTCAGAATGTGTAATTTTAATTTTCTTCCCTCAACCTTATGGATGAGGATCCTAGAGACTAATTTGTTGGAGCTCACTTAAATTTGGGAATCATAAAATACCATCCATCCATAAAATGAAGTTATAGATTTTGTCTGTCTCAAGAACTTTTCTGTTAGATAATCCAGAAGTAATTTCCAAACATGTAAATGTCTTGGGTAGTGAGAAAAGAATTTTGCCATGGCAGCTAATATTTTGTGTGTATGTTGATCTTAAGATACTCTTGTCTTCAGGAAGATTATATTCTAAGAATATCTTGTCAGCCTTGTGTATCAGAATAGTTTAGTTAGCATGAAAGGAACTGGTACCCTAGACCTGTCGCTCTAGAATGGCAGCATACCCACTGGTGATTGCTGAACTTGCAGTGTAGCTAGTCTGAGTTGAGATGTGTGGTAAGTGTGAATTACAGACGATTTCAAAGATGTAAAAAGAAAAAAGTATACACTGTCTAATTTTTTTTTTTTTACCTCTTTTGTTGTTGAAATAATTTGTATATACTGGGTTAAACAGACTACATTACATATACCTGTTTCTTCCTACTTTTTAAAATGTGTCTTGATACTTTTAAATGCATATGTACCCTGCATTAGTGGCTTCCAGTACACTTTTCTGGTTGGAGAGGAGGGAGAGAGGAAGATTGGCTGACAAGGGCATAGAGCAGTGTTTTGTTGAAGGTAAATATCTTTATCTAAATTTGAGAGAAGTGGTTTTTCCCATACTTCTTCAGATAATAAGAAAATTGGGTCTAGACGTGAATTCTTTTAATTCTCTGCTAACCTTACTGTTTAAGAAAAAGGAAAACAGAAACTTGAGTCCTATTCATCTGAGCTTCAAGGATGTTCTCCTAAAAGTTTTTTAAGTTTTCATTTGATGCTAAAGAAAAGCATTTTATTATCAGTCCCCACTGCTTATCTTAAATCTAAGATTGACAAAAGCTTAGCTATGTTAAAGTGTGTAATGTAATTTCACCTAGTCCACTTGTTACTTAAAAGAAGCTTTAAGATTTTGTAGAATGTTTTCATATTGTGTTCCCACAAGATTTGGCCCAGTGAAGTGAACCAGAAGACCTTAGTGGCTTTAAAGTCAAATGCTGACCAGTCTTAGGAATCTTGGCCAAAGCTTCAGAGATTTGATAAAACCAATTTTTTGAAGAAGAGTCCTCCAAGGATATCAGAGATATAGCTAATCAGCAAAAGAAAGCAGAAAATGAACTAGTGTATTTCTACTCACACAAGAAAACTGAAAGCTGAAAACAATGGGGAACAGTGATGAGTGGTTTCTTCCAAGAGACATAGTGCAGTTCCAGCTGGACATTTTGCTTCCCAAGCCCACTATGACTTGGTCCCTGTAACTTTTACTCTTGGATTTATGAATACATGTTGTGAAACTGCACACAGTTCCAGCACTATGATAGTTGATGGAAGGGACAAAGATACAAAAACAGGTGTACAGATAAATCTTGGGTAAAATATAGTATGTTTGAAAAGAAGGTAGATAAAGGACCATGACGGTGTAGAGGAAAAACTCTGTAACTGTCAAAAGTGTGACAGGAAATCTCAGCAGGACCTTGAGAAGGATCTAGAGGGATGCAGGTTGGGCAAGAGATAGGGAAGACAAAGGGGATGGCTGTCAGGAGCAGAGCTGCAAAGATTTTTCCAAGGTGTTCCAGGCCTTATGTTCCATCAGTTCCTCAGCATTGCCTGTAGATCTTCGTGTGGGGCCCTTAAATACAGGAACAGCATTTTCAGCCTTGCCCTTCGGTAATGATTCATCATAGTGTATAGGACTGATTGAAATGGTGCCAGATTAGATGAAGTACCCTGCAAGGAAATCATATACTGCCCAAGAAAGGTATTCACGGAGAAACTGAACTGGACATTTGTATCTTTAAGAATAGAACGATTATAACTTAGAAGCAAAACCAGCAGTGAAATATCTCATCTCTGAAAGTCATAATAATATTAGTTTACACTCACTGAGTGCTTGCTCTGTGCATGGCTGTGTTGAGAGTTTCATCATCTGTTTGCTCTATTCCCAGTGTCATCTGTGCGTGAGGACATGGAGGCCCTGAAGGGTGGGTCCCTTGCCTCCAGTCACACAGTTGGTGAGTGGTAGAGCCAGAGCCACCTCAGTTGTCAGTCTGATTCCATGCTGTGGATGGCTTTGCAGAAGGCTTCTTCTTTCAGACAGACTCCCGCCAATGTACTTGATTTGAAAAATGTATTTTGAACAGGAAGTCTTTGAGGTTGCAGCTTTAATATAAAGCTAAGTGAACAAGCTAGGCCATATTTCATAAAGTAGTCATGCTTAGAAAAATGTCTTATTTTCTGGTTTCCTTGCACATCAGAAATGTACATGGGTAGAAGAGGAAAAGCGGTGAATTTGTGAGTGAAGAGTAGGACGATCTTTAAGCTTCACTCATCCATTTGTAACTTGTGCTCCTGAGCACAGAACTGATGCTGTGTTCATTGGACAGGGTATTCCAGAGCTGCTAGTCCTTCTTAGAGCAACCCAAATGTGTTGAGAATAGCACTTCCAAAGGGAATCTGCTGCTCACTTTAGGAAAGCTGTGTAATTGGGTCATCCTTGGCACAGGCAAAGGAGTGGGGCCAGCTGAAAAGGAAATGAGGGCTTGGACCGGAGGCTGGAGGGAGGGTGGAGCCTCCTCCTCCAAACTTCCAAAGGAGCCACAACTGCAGCTGGAAAATGCAAACACAGGCAGCATCTTAAAATTCACCTTCCTGAAAGAAGCATTCTTAACTTCAGCAGATTTGTGAACTGAATTTTTGTGTTTGAAGTGCCATTGTGTTGTGCCACTTGGTGTAATGCAGGATAACAGGGTCAGTAGGGCCACCCCAGTCCTGAAAGACCACATGTATGGGTCACCAAGGGCTCCCAGGACCAGCCTCAAGAGAAGATGGGGCTCCTGCCGCCTGGATGCGCTCCAGCAAATGGAGAAGCAGTTTGCGGAGTCACTTGCAGGACAGGTGCTGGGCTTCGTGTCCCTGAGAGGAAAGGGCCTGTGGATGCCGTTGTCCTCTGCCCAGCCGGCACGCGCTGGGTCTGAGAGAGAAGACAGCTGTAGCCCCAGGACGGCAGGGTCTGTAAGCAGCCTGCAAACTTAGTGATCTCAAGGCCGCCTTATTTGTCTAAAAATTTTTGTTACTGGCACCCTTTAGAGACACATAATGATAACATTAATCACAGGGATTTGTACCTGTACATGGCGTTTCTTGCTTTTTTCCCCATTCCCCTCCCCTCTCTTCAATCCCCTCTTCCCCTCCTAATTTCAAAAGCTTTGTTTCCACTGTTCCCTTCTCTTCTCTTTTTTTCCCTTGTCCCTTCTTTCCTTTCCCCCTTCCCCCACCCTTGTTCCCCTTCTCATTTGAACATTTTTCAAGATCACTTTATACTCTTGAAAGTTATTGAAAAATTTCAGCAAGCTTTTCCCCTATGAATTATATTTTCTGTTAGTCCATGTTTACACGACATAAAGATTACATTTATGTGGGGAGCTGGTACCTGTATGTAACACATTTTACTTAATTCCTTTGACTTCCCCTCCCTCATATAAATATTGAAGTTTACAAGTTCAAAGTGATAATTTTTTTAAAAAATTAAGTTAAAAATAATCACTAAGTTGAAAAAACCTGTCTGAACAGCCTTTTTGTACTTTGTGCTCCAGCGTGTATGGAATCCTGAAAAAGGCAAAATAACTGAGACAGGAAAACAAGGAACACTTGTCACTGTTCTCCAGAGTGTTCTTCAATACTGGGAAACCATCTAGCTCATGGTGGGCAAAATGCTATTTTTGCAGATTCCTCATTTATGCTTGAGATTTATCATTGGCAATGGATACTGTTGTTTTTCTTGAAGTGACAAGTTCACTTTATTTTCAAGAATGTCTGCTGTATATCCAAGTTGGATAAATTAGCCTTTCCATAACTCTCAAGCAAAAATACTCACACCAGTACTCTTCCTGTAGGCATTATTTTTCCTATGTGTGCAGGATGAATGTTATTTGTAGATTTCCAGTTCATCACACAGAATATCAAAAAAAGACATGGACTTCATGGTTGGCATATAAGAGAATTTGTATTTTTGTTTGTTTATCAGGGACATCCTTAAGTGAAAACGATTTCCTTTGTCATTGCAAGTGTGTGCTGGTGACAAGTACAGTGACTACCAGTGCAGTGTGGTGCAGCTGCTCCTACTGGTGCTAAGATGCCACCAGGGTTACTCGCCATTGCTGTTGTACCATCAGTGAGAGTGTTAACACCTTGAGAGGACACACAGTGCCTCAATGTGGTTGTGCAGATAGTTTGTCCTTCATGGTCCCGAACTTCAGGGTCTGGAGACCACACTTTGGGTGACAGCAATAATATAAACTTTTGAACAGTTGACTGTTTCTGAGGTTAACCAAACAGAAACTTAGCATACTTGCATTTTGGGCTCTAGGATTCTTACAGTATAAACAACTAAAATTCTGTTTAAAGTTTAAAATCAGACACACAAACTGAAAACAAAAAAGACTAGGCTGAAACCTCAACATTAAAAATAACAGTCAAACCCATCAAATAATATTATATAAAATCAAACTTTATATCTGAGTGCATTTTTATTTAGGAAGTAATTTCATTGTGTCTTATATAAATATTTTACTTGTTTCCAAAATCTCTGGTAATATTACTGCTCTGTATTAATTTAATCTTCATTCACTTAAGAAATGTTGTTTTCTTAAGACATTATTTGGAATGCCTTCTTGCATTATTTTGGATAAAATCCATATTCCTGCCTTTTTTATTGAACCTTCTCTCTCATTGAGTGCTTTGCCACTTAAAGGCAGCATTTCTCGTGGCTTGTGAATGCTTTTTAAAATCGATGTACTGAATCGATTTCTGGATAGAGCACTCTCCAGATTGAGGCCCATATGTGAGGCTCCAGTTTCTGGAAACCAAGGTTGTGCTTTTCAGATGGGATCACAGTGCTTCCACTGTGACTTCACTCTCTCCCATGCACCGTAGGTGCCCTAAATTGAGTCACCTGGCTGCAACCAGCATGAGCCCTTGAGGAATTCACAATAAAACTAGGCCTGTGATTAGAGGAGATTTAGCCACACTGACCCATTCTCCCATTGGCCAAAAGAGGGGGACACAGGCTAGGGAATATGACCAATAGTTAAAATGTATATTGATGCTGTTTAGTCCAGGGTATTTTTGTTCACACAATCCTAAAGTATGAAGTAGAATCTATATACTAAACAGTTGTGACTTTATGCAAATTTGAAGCAAGATTGTAGAAAGTTGTATAAGTGGAAAGCAGGTTGAACTAATGCTTATGATTAACACCTGTCAGTATTTGTGCACAAAGTAAAGTTGTTCGGACACCTACAAGTCTGATGCAGCATTTAAGCTGAAAGGAGAAAAGAGAAGAGCAAAAGAAAAGAAATGGTTCTTGAAACTTTTCCAGCTCTTCTATGAAGATACAGTGCCTAGTTTTCAGTTTGGTTGGGATATGTGATCAATCATTGAGACCTGAAATCTAGTTTGTTAAAAGAAAAAAAAAAGTAACATACTAAGTTTCTTATAGATACTTACCAAAGAACAGAGAAATTTAAAATTTTAAATGTCCAGTGCTTGTGTACCAGTGGCATTAGTGATTCCATCTTTATCTTTCTTGTCCCCTGTTCAAGAGCTATGTCTAATATGTAGGAATACATTTCTGTGATTAAATGTAAGAAACGTCAAAAGAGATACATGGGATACTCTGGTTTCTCTTTAAAAAGATGCATGGTGGTGTGACTGTGACACCTCATGCTCTCCATTCCTCCAGAGCGGTAAGGCGTCCAGATGGTCAGACTTATTCAGGAGCTGATTCAGAGTTATGCTGAATTCATTGCTTCTTAAAGAATGAAAAAATAAATTCATTTAACATTAAAATGAATGTAATGTTCTTTGCTCCTGCAAGCTGTTTGGAACCCTAGAGCACATCCAGTTTATCAATTGTAAAGTCAGACTCCCAGAAAGCAGTTAGTATGGCATGATGGCATGTTACCCTTCCTGGTGATTGTTGTGAATAGTGACATTTAATTTTTTTTTTTTTTTTTGTACCAAGGATCAAATTCATGACCTTGCACTTGCCAGGCAGGTACTTATGCCACTGAGCTAAATCCCTGGCCCGACATTTGAATTTATGTGGGTAACTGTATCTTTTTCTCTTTGTCTAGCTCAGTAAATTTTAAGGATCTTCCATTCCAACATACTCCTAGTTTCCTGTAGTGTCTTGGAAGCAAGTCTGATTTTAGCTTTCCTTTACAATTTTATGATTCAATGCAAAGTAAAATTTGTATTTTTGATGAAAACATCCATAGAATTGTGACACAGAATCTATAGAAAATGGTCACTGCAACTAGTCTGTTACCCTGTTCTTGTAGCAGATTTTTGGATTTTTCAGATTTTTTTCCTGCTGCTTACATTTTATTTATTTTTATGTTATTAGTACGTGTTTGCAGTAGGAAGTAGACACATGTCCTTAACACATATTGATTCTTTTTGTTCCCCTCCCCATCTCTACCCACCTGCCTCCTTTCATCTCTAGATCCCCTTTCCCCTGTTTGATTATTTTTGCTTATTTTTTTTTCTTAGTTCATGTTCATGATACATGATTACAGTCTCACTTGGGCATTTGGTCCATATACATGATATATCTAAAAATCTTTAATATACTTTATTTAACCTTATTTGTATCCAGAATATTCTTTCAAAAGGTCAAGGAGCTCATTTTCTAATTTAATCTAATCAAAGTGGTAACCTTGTTCAACAAGTGACGTGTACGCCTTACTAGAGCAGACAGCCGTTCTCAAAGAGGCGCAGCAGGTCGCATGAGGCTCTTACATAACCGCTCAGTGGGAAATTAGCTCCCGAGGAGCAAGGAGTTGAACAACCCTCACTTCCGATCCTCAGCTCTTTGTACCCTTGATGAAAAACCAGTTGAGACACATAGGTGACTGTGCAGAAGTATTTGATATGGAGTTCCACCTTTAAGGGTGAAGGCGGGAAGGCGTCTGCATCCTGTGCGCTTCGGGTATGTTTTTATGCACAGGAGAGTTACTCTTGGGGTCCAGGGGAACTGTGGTTATTATGATCATCACCATTCTATCTAAAAGATATTTTGGACTTGCAAAATGTCTTCCTGTACTTTATTTTTTAGATGGTCAGTGTTTCCCCAGGGGCTTTAATCATATAAAAAGAAACTCATAAAAGATACATTTTTAATTTAGACCAGGTCCCAGCACGCAGCAGGAAGGTCTGTAAAGAGCATATCCTTTTGGATATCATTGAGCTGTAGGCTATGGCAGCAAGAAACACAGTGTGCCTTGTTCTGGAGTTAGATGGCCAGATGGCCAGGTAGAAGGCTGTGCACAGTGTCATTAAAATGTCCCTGCGCTCTGTGGGGTTGCTTTGGGTCTGAGACCTGACAGATGCTTATCAGTCTGTTACAGATTGATGTTTCTGTTCCTTAATTTATTTACTGACAATGAATGCTATTTTGGACCCACCCCATTCATCCTTAGGGCCTGCTCATATCTGACTACCTGCCTACTACAACCTCCAAGTGCAGTCTGACTGATTCCTGTATCCATCTACACCATCCTACATTTCATTATTACTACCCTATGAAGAGACGGTCCTTTCTTCATTGATTTCCCCTGCTTAGAGTCCAGCAGAAATGCTAATGAGTAATGAAACAGCCTAAGGCAGACAACAAAGTGGGAAACAGTGATTTGTTTAGTTAGTTTCTCCTGAATAATCAAATGTTATAATATCATCTGTGATACATCTTAATAACTAAGTTTTTTTCATTAAAACAAGACAATTTTATCTAACAAAAAGAATGTATATTCTGATTCACTTTGAGATCGGTGTCTTTTGGAAAGGACATTAATTACTGCTATCCGCTGAGCTCTGTCAAAATTTCTGATGGTCAAAATTTCTAACCAATCTGAAATAGACCATGAGAGAGTTGCCTTCCTAAATTCGTACAGGTATGGCACACCACTATTACTTTTTAGTGCTGTTTCTGCATACCGCTATGTGACTATAGGCTTCCCCAAGACCCTCATTCTCCTTATACACAAGCGAGACTTAGCTCTAGCCGTTGCTTTCACTCAGATCCTGCCTAGTTTTTACAGCCTGGTCCTGAAGCCTTGCTCACACCCTAAGCCCACTCTGTGCTCCCTCGTTTTCTATTGGGGATTGTTTGTTTCTGGAATTCTCCATGTAATATTTTTGGACCACAGTTGGCCAAGGGTAACTGGAGCTGTAGAAGTAAAATCACAGATGATCTGTCTTACGTTAGCTAAGCCTTCTGCAGTGTGGCCATGTCTGCCAGTTGTAGTGGACCTGTCACTTTTCCAGCAAGGCCTTCAGGTTTGGAATAGCCTCTTACACATGTTTTCTGGTAAACATCTGTGCTTAGACCTCAGCAAGTAACTGTTGATTACTTCATTGAAAATGTTGTTGCTTATTGTTTTTTCCAAGTTTCTGATTTTGAAATATTTAAATTAAGCCATGTTTCTTTTTCTTCTCTCTTAGAAAGTCATTTTTAAAACAATGTTCAGCTTCGTGAACCTGAAGAATTTTGACCATTTCAAGACTTAATCCCGTACCACTACTCCGGCAAATTTGTGCTACGACTGGTAACAATGACCAGAAGCCTGAAGAATTAAAATGCCAACACCAAACCTTACCTTAACAGCTCTGGTCTACACTGTTTCCGCGTGTTTTTAATATATTACTTTTGTTTTATAACCACTTCTAAATATTCTTGGTTCTTTCTACCCCCGCCCCTCATGAAGGGGTTTTGTTGTTTTCTATTTACTTTGTGTACAACTACCTGCTTTTTATGACTTATTTGCTCATATGACAGTGAACAAAGCCAGCGTGGGCTGGTAAGGTGCTGTTCACTTGAACAGGTGCTGTTGTGTGGAAAGGAAACTCTGTGACTAATTTAGATAGCAGCTTTCCTCCTTCCAGATTCTTGCCATTGAATTCTTACAGTAAACATTTAGTCTTCAGATTGCAGTACATGTACTGTCTGAGAAAATATTAATACCAATTAAAAGCATTTCTTACATCTAACGTTTGAGAATTTCACTGGGTTTTTTAAATATTGAACCCTTTTGACTTTCCAGTCCTGTGACTTTTTACATTTTGTAGGAAGTCAGAGATTCTCCAGACTGGAGAACTGTGAAATTCGCTGACCACGCACTGTGTTCCGAGAGCCCGTGGCAGCGGAGTGCCAGTGCTTCTCAAACACACGGCTTCGGCAGCATTCCCGGGAGGAGGGAGGGGACACAGCTGTCCCTTCCCTTCTATAAAAACAGCCAGGCAGCTTAAAACCATAGAGCTTTCTGTCTTAACATTTCCAAGTTCCAGGTCTTTCCATTATCTGAACACATGGGCAGCACCCTTGCTTTTTATTAAATGTCCTTGTCTATATTAAAACTGACCTTTTGTTTTTGAGCAGATGTATGTCTGTCAGAGGGCTGATGACATGTCCAGGTGGCAGGGTGCTGGGGGAGGAGCAGGCCCATGGTGGTGTTGGGCTGAGTGTAAGAGAGCTAAACCATTTCAAGCTGACACCAGAGACCTGATAGGGACTTATTAACTGTATTGAACATTTTCTTTTGACCCTATATATAGTTATGATGCCAGATTAGATTTATAGCAGCTTCAAGTTATATTAAATGATATTTTGCTTTCTGTAATACTGTTATAAAATAAAGTTTGTTTATTCTCTAAACTTGTCACTTCTCTTTTTTTATAATGATCTTGAAAAATAAACTGGAGTGATGTTTTTCATCAGAAGCCATAGTAGTTTGTGGAATGTAGCATTTTACAATTCTGTTTTCAGTTGTTTTATAATTTGACGATGTTGCCAGCATCACTGATTTGAAATGATGAAAGCAGTGTTGAGAGTTTGCAAATCTAATGTTCGGCACACTAGATTCTTCCTGCCTGCTTAAATAATACACCTGGCTCTTACACATTCTCAAAGGGATATTTTTGCTTGCCTGCTTTGTGTACTTTTTGCTTTGTTTTCAGGAAGTGTTTTGACTGTTTCTCTTGAATCCTGTTTCATGTGTCCACCGTGCCTTCATGAGTCAGGCAGACCAGACTTTGCTGAGGGCTGCATCCAAGTGCAGTTGGGATGCTTCCTTGTGAAGCTTTTGCTGAGGCATGTCAGATTATGGGCTTCATTTTATTGTAAACATTATACAGCAGATGACCCAATGGGATACATTCCTTTTTGAAATGTTACGTAGAATTTCTCCTTGCCGCCATTCACAGTGAATGTGTTAAATATAATTTGCATAACTGTTGTCTTTGAGATCTGTTCCCACTAAATTATCTCTCAACTTGTGAAAGGCCTTTCTCACTTTCTCTATAATTGTTACAAAAACAACAACTCTGGAGAAGCCTGTCTCTGCAAGCCAAGCCTTGGAAATACTGTGGAACCAACTGTAGTTCTGTGAATATATTTCTCATCACAGTGCTAGTAGATGGAACATTCATTATTAAATCTGAGGCCTTCCCAGGGGTTTGAGGACTGTGTTGTTCTCTATGTCTAATGAAAACAGCTAACATTCATGATAGGAAGTTTTTCTGGAGCACCAGAGAGTAGGAAGTGCAGGTGCAGTCAGGGCTCAGTTTTTATACTGCAGAGATGCAGGGACAGCCTGGAGGGCCCTGGAGGAGGCCTGGAGGTAGGGACAGTGTCGTTGGGCATGTAGCACCCAAAGAAGTAGAGTACTCAGACCAGTATTGGTGATTATTCCCACATAGGACACCAACATGGCTCTTAACATTTTACATCTCAGGGTGGCATCATCTCACCTGGTAAAATGCGCCTTCAAAGCTCCAGGTGATAAACAGGAAAGTGGATCAAAAAGATTTTGAGATATGAACTTGAAAAGTTTTAAAACAGCATATTTTAAAGTTCTTAGTCCATTTGATGGTAATTATTAATAAACATCTTTGAATCATGCTTCTTCATGCTGTCACTCTTAAGCTAAGATAACATGCCATTGTGTAAATTCTGATGGAAACTCAGAGATCTCTTCTGATGAACATCTGCATGTCGGGAGACCATTTTTGACAACACCCAGGTGTCAGATTCCCAACACTGACAGCTTTGGGTTAGCTCTGTGAAGTGTTTGTTGGTGACTTTTCATCAACTAATAAATAATGGCAATGTGACAGACCTTAACGCCCATTGAAGAGTTTTATTCAAAGTTTCAAGTTGGAGGTACATTATATCTCTAGTGGGGAATTCTTTCAGATAATAGAACATTAGAATTCAGATTCGGAACGGTTGATTTGAGGTCATTTCGGGGCATGAAAAGATCTGTGATCCCTAACAAGAAGTTTTGGAGCATAGGTAGGAACTGAGTACAGGGAAAGCTGTGGAGACCATGGCCAGGTGGAGGCAGCTCATTTGGGCAGAAGCTGTGACAATGACTGAGATGGAGAGCAGCCTGTGCGCATGTGACACAGAGGGGTGGCCATGCGCCTGCTTGGATGTGCTCAGTAGACAACCGACATTTGCCAGCAACGCCTTTCAGACATGACAGTGAAACTTTGGGACTTGTTCTTTCCGTAGGAAAACTAACATGTTAGTGGTCCCCTACATTAAAAACAGAAAGCTCAGGAATCTGATGGTGATTTCATTGGATATTCTTCAGTCCCATCTTATGTGGGTCTTGCTTTAAACTTCTTGGTTATACTTGCTGCTGAGAACATACATGATTAAAGCTCATCTCTCAGCACCGTGGTGAGACAGTGGGCTGGCAGCCGCCAGAGGCAGAACTCCGGCTTCTGTTTCTGGAGGAAGATGGAGTAAACCATGGGTGACTGAGTCTCAGATTTGCCTGGCAGCTGCCTGCAGTGAGAATATGAGACGTCCTTTCATACCTTCTGCTAAAGCATTTTTACACGGGCTGATTCCACCCAAAGCTAAAAAGAGAATCCTCCCCAAACTGAAAGAATCGTGCTATTCCGTATGGCACGAATGCTGCTGTTATAACTCATCTCTATCTGCAAGTCCCGGCAGACATTTGCGTTGTATCTGAGCACTGTGAGGTGGAGATGTGCCTTCAGTAGGTCAGTGAGTTACACTATGTGAAGTGCGAACAGACTGCTCACAACGCATGAACTTCAGGGTGCAGCTAAAGGGAAGTAAGACATGCTGGTACTAGTGATGCATGTTTGCCTCTTACCATCCACATAGTCTTCTGCATGACTGTGACTACTAAAATTGGTGCATTTGTTACAAGTGACCAAATTTATTTCACAAAGTGAATCCCTAATAGCCTGGTAAAGTCATGCAAGAAAATGGAAATACAACCAGATTTAGGTAGTAGTGAACATCTTTTGAACTAGTACTGCCAGTGAAATATTGACTTCATCCCACATTTAGGGATAGCTCCCTGGCATTTTGGTTTTATAGGCAAAGACTTGCATTAGTCTCCTCAGGAATTACGTGGAATGCTATTCTTTCCTTTTCCCAGCCCCAGTTTGTCAGCATTTCCAGGCCACATGTGGAGAGGTACATAGCTGAATGAACCATACCTCATATTGGGAGAATCTGCTTGTTATTGTGTCATGGTGATGAGTCATGAGGTCCACTGGGAAATGGGGAGATGCAGACTCAGGCCCAGAAGTGCTGTCTTGAACTGGTGAAGTCACCTGAGTGCAGCTGAACTGCCAGAGGAGCATGGGTCACCCCAGAGTTCTCCCCAAGGTTCTCATCTTTTACTATTCACTTGATCTCTTCCAGTTTCCTCACCTCTTAACAGCAGGGTAATGCAGGCTTCCATGGGGTTATGTAGTGATGATGCCCAATAATTTCATTTTTAAAGTATGTCTTTCAAGGTAAGTATAGTTGTAATAACAGTAAAGCATCACGCACCCAGTCCATTGAGCATATCCAAGAAAGTTCAGGCTCTTGGCATTTCCTGAAGAGCTGCCTTGAAGCTGAGTCTCACAAGAATCTTACTGGGTAAAGTGTCTGGCACTTTTCAGTGTATTCTTTTCCTTTCCTGCTGCTGTTTTAGTTTATCAGTCTACTTTATCAGCTCAACTGCGGGCCATTGGTCTACGATCAGAAGTTCGTTGTGCTTTAGCTATTGATCAGTTCCTACAGTCACCTCCGTTTCATTCGCTGGGTCAGGGAAGAGCAGTCCATGCGCTTGGGTTGGCCGTCAGGAGTTGGAGACAGTTCTTTGTTTACTGAAAGGAAAATACCAATTAATAATTTGGAAACAGCTGGGTGCCATGGGTCCCTGACAGCTCCTAAGTGGCAGGCAGCTGGCCATGGTTTGTGATGTTTGTGGCCCTGGTGAGTTACAGAAGCCCCCGTCTTCAGATCCTGTTGTAGGATCTCTGGACACAGGCACTGCTGAAGAGTCAGCCTGGTTACAGTAGACAGAAGCTCGCTCTTAAACACTGTCACATGCTGAGTGTATCTCACAGTCAGATTTGGTTAAGTCCCTTAAATTCAGCAAGCCTTTTAAGAACTTGTTTATAGGCCAGGAATTGGAGATGAGTAAAACAGAAGTTCTACCCCTGCCCTCCCTCAAAGAGTATTTGGGCACTAGATGATTTTTTGACAAAACAAATTAGTCATCTCTCAGCTTTTGGCAACCTTTGACTGACAACCATTTCAACTTTTCGCAATCTTCCCATTCTTTAACCCCTTACAACATGACTTCAGTGACAGAAACTCTACTAAGATATTAAAACTCATTGATGTCTTAATTACTCCTTTTTACAAAATCCGGAGGCATTTTTTAATTCTCTGTTGGCCTCTGTAGCATTTGACATAAGCCCTTTCTCTGTCCATCTTCCACCTTTTGTTATGTACCATTTTTCCGTGAACTCCTAGCTGTACCTGTAGCTTCAACTAGTATCTTTGGTAAATTACTAGTATCTCTAACCAAATTAGCCTTGAGATCCCTTACATTTCCACATATATTCCTTGGGATGTTCCTAGTACATCAAAAAACAAGTCTCCCTTCCTGGCTGCCACCAAAATCCAACTAATGGACCTTGTGTTTGCATTTGAAGTTTTTTTTTTTCAGAATTACAATTAGTCAGATGAAGCCAGAGACCAGGACTTTCTAGTCCCATGGATAATATAACAAACACATTGATAGACTCAAACATGAAATGTTCTCTTTGGGTCCCATATGAAATCCATGCAGTTTATCCCTTGCCAGATACTTTACACGCCGTGCATCCCAGGAGACACACACTGTTTGCAGCTGGATTCTCCTGGCCCTCAGAAAAGCCTGTCTCACACAGGAGAAGGTGCGTATGTGTCGAGGAGGACAGCCCTCAGCTGCACGAGTCTCAAGATTTGCTGGAGTGCTTGCTACGTGCCAGGAGCTCTTTGCATGAGCTATCTTGTCTTTTTTTAACTGAAGAGAACAATGTTCTTTTTTTTTTTCTTATCTAATTCTTGCAATGACATTATAAGCTAGGCACCACTATTATATTTTTAATTTAAACCTGAGCAGCCTGAGACAGAGAGGGATGCAGATGAAGACATTTTCCCAAGACCACAAGAACCAGTGTGTTCAGGATTTGATCCCAGGCAATGTGACTTTGGAGTCACACCTTCTGCATCAGGTTCCATGGCCTTTCCACACAGCTTATTGTTGTTTCAGAGATTCTCCTTGGAAACGGCCCATGGCTTAGACTATGAACTCACCCAAAGATGATTGATTGCTTCCTTTTCTTTCTAAATTACGGATGGCTAACTGAATACTGGGTGCTGAGAATGAGGGCCCAGCACTCAGATTGCTGAAATGGGAGACCCGAATAAGACTGAAAGAAGAGAAATACAAGAGCAGAAAAGAAAAACAGAGGGAAGAAGAGGAAACTCATCCAATGTGTCTCCATCCAGGGAATGAAGACTCGGTGCTAGGCACCAGGGAGAAAACAGGAGAAATAAAACGGCATGGCATCCTCTGCAAGAGCTTGCTGTCAGGCCAGGGCTTTATTCCTGTGCGTCTATTGAGGGTTTGCAGAGAAAGGTTAGGCTGACAGGAGGCCTTGAAAACATGTGAGTTTGCTATTGTGGGAAAGTGCAAGCAGTGTGGTTTATTTTCCCCCTTGGGCCTTGGGTGGGAACTCTCTCCCTGACTGAGGGGTAGATCATCATATTAGGAACACTGTCAATAATAATTATTTCTCATATAAAAATTCATCAACTCCTTCAAGGCTTTTGTAAATTTCATACCTTAAAATTCTTCTAGTTGGGTGGTTTTATTATTATTATTATTTGTCTTTGAGGCAGGGTCTTGCTATGCAGTTCAGGCTGCCTTTTATCACTTTGTAGCCCAGGCTGGCCTTGAAATCACAGTAGTCCTCCTGCCTCAGCCTCCCGAGTGCTGGGACGCTGGGATTACAGGCGTGCACCACCATGCCCAGCTCCACAGTTTTTTCTGAAGCTGGTCAGAAGTTTATTTGCTTGGGTCAAAAGGATTCACATATTTGGCAGATACAAAATCCAGTGTTCAGTACCCAGGAGTAGTGTGTTGGCTGAGAGGGATGGTTCCAGAGACAGCTAGCCAGGGCTTAAATCCTGCCTCTGTTGTTTTCAAGGTGAGTAGCATAAGGTAATTTGCTTCATTATTTTAAGGCAGTTTTAACAATAGCTATCATTATAATGACATGGACTCTGCCTTCTTGGAATTTATGAGCCACCAGGGGTAATAACAACTAACAGTTGTTCAGAGCAGGCACTGCTGTTAAGAACCTGGTGTGTATTGCCTCACTTAATCCCCTTACCAACCCTCTAGCCTGACCCTGAAGCTATTTCTGTTTCACATACTAGAAAGTTCAAACTTCAAAAGGTTGAGAGACCATGGTTACAGAGCTGGAATTCAAACTCTGTTTGGTTTAACTCCATAGTCCGAGTTCTTAAACAGTAGTTCTCTGCTAAATCTCAAGTCATCTGGTCTTTTCGAATAATTGGGTTTTTTTCCATTTTGATTGCTGGCCACCATGAAAATGCTTAGACACCCTATATAGCTGCGATACCTCCGTTGTCTGTCGTACAATGAAAATTGCCAGTGGCCAGAAGCTGATCAAAGACCTTATTTTTGTTTTTGTTTTTAAAGATAGGGTCTTGTTATGTACCTCAGACTGACCTTCAATTCACTGTTTAGTCCAGGCTGGCCTTTAATTTGTGGCAATCCTCCGGCCTTAGCCTCCCGTGTACAGGATTACAGGCGTGTGCCACCATGCCCAATTTCAATTACCTTATATTAGATCTAACGCCACACAAAATTTAAGACATTCAATAGACACAATTTAAAAAATACAAATGTTGGTAATTCAGTTATTTTAGAGAATGATTTGTGCTTCGATGGTATTTTGGGGGATGGATGGCATTAGAAGTAGTTTTAGAAATCTCAGGACAGGGTGCGTGGTGGGATGAGATAATCGAACTTCCCTAGGAGATGTCGCGTGTGATGGCAGTGGCTGGTGAAGGGTTTGGACGTGGAAAGCTTAAGACTCAGACCTCCAGCCTCAGAGCTACCTCTCAAGGCAGCCTATGGCTGGAGGGTACAGGATGTCAGACAATTTTCTTTCTTCCTTTGTGAGAAAATTGATGTTCTCCACCTACTAATTAAATTTACATGCACCATTTCCTCCTAAGGCTTGAAGACTAAGGGTTAATGCTGAACGATTACAATACCTCCCACGCTTTCCATCACGCCTTAAAATGCTCTCTTGTCAGACGGCCCTGGATGTGGGAGAGAAGCAACCTGGTTTTCTGTTTTGGATGCAGGGCTCCGGGACTCTGGGCCCATCAGTTCATCTGTCAGTGTCCCTCTCTTTACAGGGACAAAACAGGAATGATTACACTTGCCACAGCCCTGGCTGGAAGATAAATGACAGGACATTTGCCCATCTGTTTACAGTTTTTAAGCGAGTGTTGCTAAATGGAGCTACAAACTGGTGATATTTTATTTTGGGCTAAATGATGCCATTTTCATTGGCTCTCAAACTGCAGAGAGAATATTACTCCTTCTCCTTAGGAAAACGGTGACAGAAAGAACGATCCTTTAGAAACAACATTGCTGCATTGAGTGACTCAGGCACAGATTCTGGGTACGGGCTCAGTCTGACATTCAGGAAAGAGAGAAAAGATCATTCTTCAGGTTTCTTTTGACCAGATATTGATGGAGACCAGAGTCAGAAACAGGTCTGTAACGTCTCTAACTTTTGACAGTGCTTTTGTCAGATGCCTTTTATGCTTTTTCTTTCTTTTTGTGTCGAAGATGAAATTCAGGGCCATGCACTCGCAAGGAGCCACCTCTCCACCACCCTTTGATGGTTTTCTAGAACTGAGATTGTTTTCTTTCAGGCCTGAAGGCCCATAGTAAAAGTCTGTCCTGGTGTCCAGGACACAATCCCTGTGTATTTACGGCAGAGTTGTGGTTGAGGTTGAAGTTCAGGGGCCACTGAGAGATACTAAGGGGGACCAGGTGTGACCTGTAGGAGGCGGTCAGGTCATAAGAACTCTACCTTCGTGAACAATGCAATGACAGGGGGTTGGTTACAATAATCAGCTTGTCCCTGTCCCTCAGACACGCCCTTCTCATGAGGGGACGCTCTGCTCTGGGACCCTGTTGAGACTTCCCATCAGCATGAAGACCCTCACCAGATGCTGCCCTTGAACATGGACTTCCCAGACTCCAGAATTGGAAGACACTAATTTCTTTATAAATTACCTAGTCAATAGTATTCAGTTATATGGAAAGAGAATAAACTTAAGATAGGTAGGTTCACAAATATCCACAAACATGTCAGGTGAATGAATGAAAACTGCTGTGATCCAGAAGGATGGCGCAGCTTTGGAGAAAGCTCTTAATTGGTCAAAGGACCCTACTCAGAAAGCGCTGGCCCTCATTGTGTGAGCTTGACATCTTGCTGTCCCTTGGGGTTAGATCCTAAGCTGCAAAAAAGTAGAGACTTTTAGGGGAAGGAATGGGTTCACAGTTGTGAGACAGGATGAGTGCATCAGTATGTCAGAATTTGGGGTGAGGAAGGGAGAAGGAAGAACGCAGGAAGAATGTTACTTTGGGGCCTTCTGTTCTCTTGGGCCCTTCTCCACCATTTCTAATTCCATGGAGCTGAAACTCAAGGAGAATAGTTTTTGCCCGTCATTTGGTCTCTGCACAGCTTTCCTGGGCAGGACCGTGCGGAAGACAGAAAGGAGCACTGTGCACATTATCACGGCAATGCGCACTCTCGGAACACTTCCTGGGGCCAGGCACGGGGTGGGAGCTTCACCTGCACAGCCCTGGCCACACTCCTGGCTGCCACAGGATTCTCTGGGGCATTCTGAAAGCTCGTGATGTGCTTATGCTGCAGAATGATCTAAATAAAGTACTGTAGGCTCACTTATGTTTTGTACATATTACAGATGTTTTCCCAGGGAAAAAGCTTTAGGATCCAGATCCATCTCCTTTGGCAGTCTGTCCCAACAGGAGATGTCCCGCTAAACTATCTGATCTGTAACAACTGGTAGGGAGAGGCCAGTGAGACTCTGAAACCCGTGAAACTATCTTGACCTTATTCATGCTTGATACTTTTTATTTTATTTTTGAGATACCAAAGTTTTTATCTTGCCAAAGAAGCAGCTAGAGATAGAACTTGGAAACCACACAAAATGTGCAAATTCCCGAAGTGGACACCGCATCCCTTATTCTCCCCAGGGTGCTCGGTGTCAGTGAGGGCCTGGGATGTGTGTGACTGACTACAGTCACTACAACAGCCACGACAGTTCTTCAGCAAGGAGACACTCACAGCAGCTGGCTATGAAACCAACTCAGAAGACTGAAGGAGCGTGGTAGCCCGGATCGTGGAGATTGATTGACTCTGCTTTTCTCTTCCTTTTCTGAAGTAAAATGATCATGAATGGCTGAGTGGCAGAACACCCAGTCGACAGACCTGGGGGAATGGACTTAACAAAGAGAAGGACAGTCACACGAATCCCACAGAGGGACACGGAGCATAGTGCAATAAAAATGAGGCATAAACACAAAATGAAACCTGATGGGGGTTTGAGTGGTTAAAATGCAAAACTTGGGGCTCTGTTACACACTCTGTGTCCTCTTGGATTTTTCTCTGATCTAAATCTCAATATAGACATAAATATCCCTATTCACTCTGCTGTTCCACTTTAGGTTATATACAGTGGCGCCAGTCTGAAGAGTCTGCACATATGCAAGGACATTGCTTGAACTTGACAAGTTTTTGTGAAGGATGAGGGATTTTTCTGTGTGTGGTTTATATGACACCGTCCAAATTAAGAAATCGACTGATTTTTATCTATATCACTAAAATAGGGATTAACACCTATGGTATCTGATATTTGCCGTCTCCCCCACCACAGCCCCGTTTCATTAATTATCACAGCTTAGCCTCAACCGGGGTCCAAATGGTTATTTATTCCAAGCCTCCCCTAAGCTTTCGGAGGTGTTCCCGCCCCGCTTTCCTCCTTTCTCACTCAAATGCTATAAACTTTATACCAAAGTCGGTGTCTATTTATCAGAACACTGTGATAGCGCGATGTGGGGAACATCTCCTGCCTGCAAGATCAGTGGCTGAGAAAGCACAGCGACGGGTGCACACGCCTGCAGCGGCACACACGCACACGCATGCACACGCACGCACGCACTCACGCACAGCTGTCCGCTCCGCAAGGCAGGCCTCGCATAATATTT